>ML682022.1:6693912-6735250 GCA_007922195.1 Podocnemis expansa | reverse complement strand
CGGCTCGCAAAAAGTTTGAGTACCCCTGATCTATATCATGAAAAGATTATGCAGGATACAGGGGGAATAATAAACAGCTACCTAAACTATACAAAACTCAAATAAGGAAGCTATAATAACAGACTATACAGAAATGGTACCAAAAAGAAGAATTAAGAGAGGTAGGAGGCTTGTATTGATTTATAATACCTTTCCTATCACCGCAACATCCCAGTACTTAATTGTTCGGCCGGCAATTCGTGTACGCCCAAACAAGAACAAAAAAAAAAGGGGGGGGGTCTCGGGGGTGGGTGCTCCCTGTCTCAGTCAGGGGATCAGTCCGACTGGGTCGCAACATGCCCTTTAGCGTTCGAGGGTGGGAGAACACAAGCTAGCTGAGACAGGGGGTTTAAATAGAATTTTGCACAGCCAGAGTAAAAATAGCCAATTGGGAGTGGGATTCTGGTCAGGATCAATGATGGAACTGAGACCCCAGACAATGACCCCTCCTTCGTGGTGACGGGGGTGCTGAGAAACTGTTCAGGGGGGATAGGAACTCACCTCCCTCGAAACTCACACAGGAGAGTGAGGGCCATCAGGGGAGATTGATACTTAATATTTTTCCCCTTGAGCTGGATGGCCCAGAGATGAGGCCTATCAGGGAGATCGATACTTAACATTCCTCCCTGAGAGCAGCATAATCCAGGGGGGCTACGTGTGGGGCAGGGTGGCCATCATGGCTGCCACCTCTGTTGACACTGCTATGCACCACTACCCCTCACTACCTCTCTCTGGCTGAGTCCTGGTCCTCCCCCCCCATTAATTCTCCATCTCTTGCCCTTTCTGACTCCTGGGTCTCCCCCCACCCCTATTAATTCTCTACGACTCAATCAGCTTCACTTTTTCAGTGTTTTGCCAGCAATCAAACTCAGACCAATGCCTTTGGGGCTGGTGTCTAATGCGAGATAGTGGTTAGAATCATCTGTATTCTGAAAATGCTCAAGCAACTTTAAAATTTTTCCACTCTGCCTGACTGCTCTCCGTGTTGTCCCGGATTAGCTGCCTGATTTCTTGGGGTGGCAGGAAGGGGGTTACGTGAGGCTTGCAGGGGGATTTGAAGAACTGTCTTAAACTGCTTTGTGTGATCAGTGCAGAGAAAGGTATTCCAGGTAGGCAGTGTGAAATGAAAGAGGGGGGACTGTTGGTTTTCTGGGGTGCACTCAATGTGGAGGGCGTGATGTGGTTAAAGATGAACATGGCTGAGTGAGGTGGAGCTGATCTGAGAAACTCTTTAGAGGAAATGTCTGAACTCAATTCAGTGCATAAGGGATGGCAATGGAAGGATTTGAACAAGGGAGTGACACCATGCACAAAGCAGAGAGACAGGGAGGGGAGGCTGCCTGCTTCACAGAAGACATGGGTTTTGGTCCCTGGCTCTGCCAATGATCCGCTGTGAGGTGTAAGGTAATTCACACCCCCTTCTCTGTTTCCTTCCCACCTGTCTCGTCTGACTAAACTCACTGGGGAAGGGACTGTCATGTGTACATGCAACACTTAGTGCAGTGAGGCCCTGATCTTGTCTGGGGCTGCTAGACGTTACACCACGCACAAATCAAGACGTGATCATTGTGTATTCTGAAGCCTAATGGCCCCCTGTTTTTGATGTTCCTGAATGTTGATGATTTTTCAGCTGATCAACATTCAGGAACAAGAAAACATTGAGTTAAAAAGGCTTCTCTGTAAATGAGCCCACTCTCTTAGCTTATGTTTTGGTGCCTCTCTGAGGCAGAAGTAAGAGCTGGGTTCCCCCCGGAGGGTCAAGACTTCTCTCTTTCTAATAAAATTGGGGTCAGCTCTCTTGGCCTGGCTGGCGCAACCTTCCACTCGTCACTTGCCCCAGGCTCAAACCTTCCACTCCAGCACTTCTGGTCACTTGTTCATTTACCACTAGCTATCCTAAGGTCTTATTTGGAAGCGACTGAGTAGGTCTGGCAACCATTTTGCCATTAGTCCTCCTGCTCTTTGTTTCACATAAGGTCTGTCCTGGGCCCTAGGCCCAGAACACACTGAAGGACCTCTGGGTGTGGCTGGCACAATGAGGCCCAATGACAGAAGGCCCCGTGAACACAGGCAAAGCATTGTGTGTATTTGTGGTGCAGTGAAAATGTACAAGGTGTCTCCGTTGCTGTCCAGTCTTGCTGGTGATGTTCAGACTGGTGTCTCATCAAAGGATGAAAACAGGACTCTCCCCACGCTTCTTCAGAACTACTATCTGGGATGGTTGGTTTTCTATCTAAGTGCCATGCACATGGGGACAAGATCAGGAGCACATGCCCATCTAACCTGCTTGGGAATCATGCTACCACAATCCAACCCCAGTCCATTGGCAGATGAAAGGTGTGATCCCCCTGGGGCCATCACATTCACATGGGCCCTGCTGCCTTAGATGACTGAGCCCTCCAGCCCCAAGTGTAATGGGCTAGCAACATGGACTGTCTGAAGTCAACACTTCCAGAACATGACTGTAGCAAATTCTGGCATGGTGGCTTCTGAATCCTCCCTCCCCTTTCTCCTCCATCCTGTAACTGTAAACTCTTTCTAAACCCCCTTCAGGTGATTCATGTGTGGCCAATGCCCATTCTTAGCTCCTACGCATTTATGTATCTCATGGTGATTGACTAGAGCAGGAGGGGAAAACAGCACTAGGATGAGGTAATGCTAGAAGGAGCTCAAGAAAGTAGAAATGAGGCATGGGGAACAGAAGAAACCAGCTGGTGGAGCTGTTATTGCTGATAAATTTGCATGAATAAAGAACGTCATTTAGTGCTCCTGTGTGGCCCCATGCTGTTAAAACCACTGCAGGCCTGGGGTGAATAGAGAAACCTCCAAAGAATGAACAGACAGCTTGAAAAACCCCGTTCTCTGTCCCCCCATCTGTGGAAAGGGGCTCTTAAAACCCCATCGGGAGAAGGTCATTCCATATTGAGCTCTCCCACCCAAGAGAGCAAAGGACTAAGCCAAGGCTGGACCAGGTGGGGAGGAGATGGCTGGAGCCCAGGGTGGCCTGAAGTAATGATCACAGCCCAGAAGCACCAGAAGGCGGGCTGAGATGATCTTCAGCCTTAAAGAGAGCTCTTATGGGGGCAATGCAGATTAAATAAAATACATTAGACCCCAGGCAGAGGGGAGTGTTGCCTAGGGGTTCTGGGCACACCTGGTTTAGTTCTAACAAATTTAGTCTTTAAGTGCCCCAGGACTCCTTACTCGTTTTGCTGCAGTACACTAACACGACTGGCCTTTTGGAACTTAACTGGTTTAGTTCTGTAACTCAGGGATGCCGATGACAAGGCGTCTACATGCAGGACATTGCTGTGTCAGAAGAGATCTTGTTCTGTGCCACCCCCTAACATGCTGACATATGTAGTCTTACTCATTTTGGAGGCAGAGTTACTCCAAGGGCTCCTCATTGCTTTGGGGCTGAGACTCCAATGGGGGGGGGGTGTTCCTGGATGCTGGTCCAGGACTGGGAGACAGTGTAGAAAATTCCAGATGCTAAAAAGCCATCCAAGCCCACCACTCCAAGACCAGAACTTGACCACTCCATCAACAGTAACACTCCAAATTGTAACATGCTCAGGGATAAGTGGCCAAACCCACCACCATCCCATGGAAGCTCAGTAGCCCTAAAGCAGTAAAAGCCCACCCTGTCCCCTACTGGCTGTAGAAATCCTCCCTTGTTGGTGCTATTATTCAGTCATGCAGGCACAGGCTCTCCCATTCAGATCAATGCACCAGCCCTGCTTTTGGCTTGATTAATTTTAGGAACCAAGCTGTTATATATCCTGGGCCTTAGTAATGTATATGGATTGGCTCCATAGCTGGTGTAAATCTCTGTAGCTCCACTGACTTCAGCAGAGCTCTGCTGGCAGACACCAGCTGAGAGTCTGGCCTCATGTCCTGTTTAGCCAAGTCACAGTGGTGGGGCAGATGTAATACCAAATCATGGGTGCAGCTGAGGAGTAGAGAAAGGGAGCTGTAAGCCAATTTTCTGCTGTGCTCATTCTGGGACTAACAGGGACCAAAATGACCCTGGTGTAATTTGGAGCAGCCCCGAACATGTCCCCCACATTGACTCCAGTGCAGCTGGGTTGTGACTGGTTTTTGAGAGCACAGCAGCTGGGATGGTGCTGGGGATCCGGCTGCTTACATGGACACACCCTGGCTGCAGTGCCTTTCACAGCACAGCTTCTCCATTGCACTAAGGTCATTTGTGTGGAGATGCATGGACCTTCCCTGCCCCTTTAACTCTCTGGGTGGGGGAAGGGCAAGCTTCTGTGTTTTTCAAGAGGATAGTGCCATGTTCAGGTCAAGCCTGAGAACGGCTATCCCTTGTTCTCCCTCAGCAGCTGATACAAAGGGCCTACTATGGAGAGGGAAGGGTGATTCATGCTTGGAGAATGAGTTGAGACTGGGGCATGAGTCTATTAAGCAAAGTGGCCAAACAAAGTTCTTTGTAAACAGCTGCCCTTGAGTGATGTGCCCCAGGAAGGAATGGATGACTGTTTCCCAGAATGGTCTGGCTCTGTAACCTACTGATCAGGGCAATGTGAAGGAAGGCCCATAGACTAGGTCTGGTGCACCTTTGCTTTTGAGTTTATTTTCAGGGCTGCTGCTTTGGGGCCCTAATAGAAATGCCAGCTGGGAAGCTGATTGGCCCAACACAAATGTTTCCCCAAAGTGTCATTAAGATTCCATCAGCTAGCTCCTGTGCTAGGGCTCAAACTCAGACCTGCTATCTGTTGTGTGTCCCTGTTGTCACTCCTCTTTTAGCTTAGATATAAGCTCAGTGGGGGCAGGGACTATCTCTTTTGAATGTGTTTGTATGGCACTTAGCACAATGCTACGATAATACCTAAGGCAGGCTTAGAAGCTGTGCCTAACAGCTTCTGAACTGATGGGGGAGCAACTAATCTGCATGGGTCCTGTAGTAGCATGGATACAAAGAGCACAATTAGCTGATTAGTATACTGGATGCACTGGGACAAAGTATACTGGGTAATGGCATTTGGAGTTTCTTTTCTCACAAATCTATCAATATCTGTAATTCTACTAAAGGGAAATATGAAATACTGTCTGTGGGTAAATTGCTACTCTCTGTTTGTTTCAAATCTGTCTGGGTGAGTTAAAGGGTAAAAGACACCCTTACTTAGAAAAAGGTTTGTAACAAAAGATTTCTGCATATTTTAGCCTGAAAGACTGAAGAACAAAAGTGGGTAGTATGCATGGTTTTAATGCTTGAGACATTATTTGTTTCCTTCTCTATTGCTTCTTTTGTTCTTTCTTATGTAAGCAGTTATCACCACCCTATTAAAACCTAAGAGAGCTGATAATTACAGAGCTGGAAAGAACTTTTTCTCCCTGAGCTGGGAAAAGCAACAGAGTGAAGTGGGTGAATGGTAAAAGCAGCTAACAGCAAGCTGAGTGGGTGACAAAAGGGACCGGAGAGCAGTGCTGTTAGATGGGGGGGTGCAGCCAGCAGATAATCACAGCGGCCAGTGGTGAGCTGGGTGACACGAGGGACTGGAGAGCGGAGCTGGAGGCCAGCGTGCAGAGCCAAGAAACCAGTTCTAGAGGATGGAGTGAGCGACTGGTATATGGCATCAGCGGACAGCTGGCATAAAAGACACTCCCTACGGACCTTAGGGTTGGTTGGGAGCCCAGTTAGCACTGATTCTCCAGATCGGTGTCAGTTTTGCCATTAAGTCTGTATATTCTGTTATGCAGTGTGGGTTACTGAAAACTTTGCTCTGTACTAAGTTTCCTAGATAAGTGCTGATCTCTGTTATTTGGCCTTTTGTATCTTTGTTTTACTGCTATTAAAAGTTCCATTTACTACAAAAAAGCAACAAGGAGTTGTGTGGCACTTTGAGACTAACAGATTTATTTTTTGCATGAGCTTTCGTGGGAGAAAATCCCACTTCCTCAGATGCTTCGAAGATGGGTGAACTTACAGAAAGGAATGAAAATAAATGCAAGCGGGTGTAAACCATAGGATCGGGTCATACAGTAAACAGCAAATCAGAGCAGTTAGGTTCAAACCACTGGAAGCCTGAAGTCAAATTACCTCTTGTAATGGGAAAAGAACCCATAGTCTCGATTCAGTCCTGCATTCACAGAATTTAGCTTGCATATTAATTCAAGTTCAGCTGTTTCTCTTTGAAGTCCTGATGTCCCAGCCACATCCCTGACAACAGTCATTAACAAATCATTCATCGAGTGATTAGAAAGATGGAAGTGCTCAGCAACTGGTTTCTTTGTTCTGTGATTTCTGATATCAGCTCTGTGCTCGTTCAGTCTCTTACGGAGCGATCGTCCTGTATGTCCAATATATAAGGTGTTGGGGCATTTCTTGCACATGATGGCATAGACCACGTTAGTAGATGAGCAGATAAATGAGCCTTTGATGGAGTAGCAGGCTTGATTAGGGCCTACGATAGTATTTGTTGTGCAGATATGTGGGCAGACTTGGCAGCGTGGTTTGTTGCAGGGGTGTGTGCCTGCTTCAATGCTTCTGTTGTTAAATCTGTAGTTGCTGGTGAGTATCTGTTTAAGATTGGGTTGCTGTCTATAAGCAAGGAGAGGTTTATCTCCCAAGGCTTGAGAGAGAGAGAGATCATCTTTTAGAATAGGCTGTAGGTCCTTAATGATCTGTTGCAGAGGTCTGACTTGAGGGTTGTATGCAGTCACTAGTGGTGTTTTGTTGTTTTCTTTGTTGGGCCTCTCCTGTAGTAGATGACTTTGGGGAACATGTCTAGCTCTGCCAATTTGTTTTCTTATTTCCCCAGGTGGGTACTGTAGTTTCAAGAATGCTTGATAGAGATCCTCAAGATGTCTGTCTCTATCTGAGGGATCAGAGCAGATGCGGTTATATCTTAGGGCTTGGCTGTAGACAATGGATTGTGTGGTGTGTTTAGGATGGAAGCTCGAAGGATGTAGGTAACTATCGCGATCAGTAGGTTTTCGGTACAGGGTGGTGGTGATGCGTCTATCCCTGATTTGTACTGTAGTGTCCGAAAGTGGATCTCCTATGTGGAGTGTTCCAGGCTCAATGTGATGGTGGCGTGGAAATTGTTGAAATGCTCTGTGAAAATCTTCAAGAGCATCCCTGCCATGTGCCCAGATGATGAAGATGTCGTCAATGTAGCGTAGGTAAGGAAGAGGTGTTTTGGGATGAGACTTGAGGAAACGTTGTTCTAAGTCGCCCTTAAAGATGTTGGCATATTGTGGGGCCATGCGGGTGCCCATAGCAGTGCCACTAATTTGGAGATATAAATGATCCTCAAATCTGAAGTGGTTGTGGGTGAGCACAAAGTCACAAAGTTCAGTCACAAGCTGTGCTGTGGCATCATCTGGGATGGTTCTTCTAATAGCTAGTAGTCCATCCTTGTGTGGGATGTTGGTGTAAAGAGCTTCTACATCCATAGTGGCCAGAATGGTATTTTCAGGAAGTTCTCCAATGGACTGTATTTTCATGCTTGTGAGTGGGGAAGCCTTACTCTTTGGGGTGCGCAGGGAACAGTGCAGGATTCCCAGAGTTCTGGGTAGGGGCTCAAGCCAGTTGGTGGTGCTGCATCATTGGGAAACCCATAGATAAAGAACACATCCTTTGTTCTGCTAGCCTGCCCTGGCAGAAGGTTTACAAATATAAATAATAAAAATGTATTATCTGGGCTGTTTTGAATGGGCAAGAAATGCCATGTCAGACCCTCCACTCCGACTCCTGCACCTTTGAAATCATAGCATTTTTCCATGTATTTAAATGTGAGCAGGAGAAAGGTCTTGATAGGCATTCCAGACAGAGAAAATGAGAAAAGTCAGATGATAGGCAGGTCATGTGGCTAAACGAGGCATCAGGGGAAGGACATAAGAGATATCAGAAGCCTGGGGAAAGCAAGAAGAGAGACTCCCTGGTAGGAAATCCTGGGAGTGTGTGCATAATAGACACTTGAAGGACCTTAGGAGTGGCTGAGGGGAAAGACTTGTGCGGAACTGGGGCAGACCTGAGAGCTAACCTCAGAGGGTGAGCTGAAGCAAGTTCGAAGAGAACATAGCCCCTCAGCAAGGAGGGGTGGGTCCAGCTGGAGCCTGGGGTGGAACGCACTTTTGTGTTTAGGTTGGAAATGGGTACTAAGGTGGGGGGGGGACTTTTCCTTTAATTACATAGTCAGGGGGCCACATCACTGCAGCAAGTGAACCAGGCTGAAAGGTTGGGCTGTTCAACCTAGGGGAAGGGGAACTGAGGCAGTGGCTAACGTGTGGTCAGTGACACTGCTACATTATCATGGTGAATCCCAGGGGGACTTACCCTCCTTGCAAACTGAGTGCCTGCCACATTGATTTTGAGCTAAGTCCTTATGGTGGTCTGCTGGATATTCAGTTTGTCCATCACTGGTGATCTGACCAATCATTTTGGTGAGTACATGAAAGCCAGCTGTGCACTGCTGTTTCACGGTAAGAACTCTTAATTTGTTGATCTTCCATTCTAATAATATATCCGCACCAGGAAAACTACTGAAGCTAAACCAGTGCAGTTGGAGACAGTTGTTGGGTCAGACTATGACTATGCTAATGGCTGATCTTGTCCTGCCACTTTATGAGGAGTAGCTGTGCAACACACAATGCTGACACGTAAAGTTACATCAGGGGCACCAGTTACAGCAGGTTAAGCTTATAATTAGGACTCAGAGGGATTAGATTTTGGTTGGTGAATGTCTGTAAACCTTCATCTCACTGTACATACAGAAACTGATAAAAAACACTTCCATCAATAATAAAATTTACAGCTTGTGAAATATGAAAAATGTTCCTTGAGAACTTAAAGTTTGATTTAAGACTAAAGTCTTGGCATATGCTGTCGACAGCTTGCGTCTTCATGGCTAGAAAGCTTTCATTTTTTGAATCCCAGTGTCCACTGTCATTAAATAATTATTGTTTGATTTCTCTCCCCCTGCCAATCCCCTGTAACAGTGAAAATTTAAATAGATGCATATGAACAATTATGTTCAAATTAAACGTTGATATTATCCATTGATCCAGTTCTGCCAAGCCTAATTATAATGCATTTTATTCAAAACAGGGCAGGCAGCTCTTTGTCTTATGCAGAGTTCTGTCTTTGCATCTGGATTGCCTAGGGAGCTTGTTTCCTAACCCAGAAATGCATGGGAATTTATTTAAAAACTCCAGTTGCCTTAGGTGTACTGCAGCAGGGACACGCACAGCTGAAGATTTTTCTCCTTGTCATATGGCAAAAGCAAATGAGGAACTTCTCAGGGCACAGGTCTTGGGGCAAAATGGCTATGTGCCCATGATGCTTTTAAAAGTTGTCATGTCTGAACGACTTTTTGTTATTCTGAAATGACAAGCCCCATCATTTTGAAATAATGAACCTTATTTCAAAATAGTAAAACCTAGGCTGAAATCCAAATAGCCATTATTTTGAAACGGTTGTTTTGAAATAACACCGTTCGGACGTGTTATTTCAAAATAACCATTATTTCAATTTGACACTTTTGCCCTTCTCCTTCCCAGAGTACCTTCCTTCTTCTATATATTGGCTGGCAACATGGCCTCCTGGCAGGGGGTATGTTGCCACACCTCCCATGTTGCCCCTCTCCTGATTCGAAATAGCAAGTCCTGTGTCTGGACTTGCTATTTTGATTTGAGGCTTTTGCTTATTTCAATTTAAGTTAATTCAAAATAACGATTTTATTTCAAATTAACTTATTTTGGATTAATTTATTTCAAAATAAGCATCTACGTGTGGACATAGCCAATATGTTTTGCAGTAAAGTAAAAAGAGAACATCCTTTCACAAGCTTTCTGACAAGGAAAACAGTCCTGCTCCCCCTGCTGAGTTCTCAGCTATTATAGATTGCTGATATTCCTCTTGAAAATATACATTTTATTTTACAGTTTCTAGTAGTCTTCCTAGTTTCTTCATCTTGATTAAAACTCAGTGGTGGAGTCAAGGGTGGAGAGTGCATGTTAATGCTTCCCTTAATGTAACTCCAAACATTCAAAGGAAATGCAGATTGGCAAGCCGTGTTCAACGGCTCAGTAGTGAGGTTCTTGGAGCTTCTCTGTACATTAAAATGCAAACTACTGTTCCAAAATAAGAATGCCTTTGAGCCCTAGTCTACACTGACAGTGAAGTTCAGCATAATGCTGTTTACTTTGACCTTCTTCAGCTGGTATCTTCACTGTCAGACGATTAAGTTCAAATTAAATGGTGGTGTAATTTGACATGATAACACCACCCCTGCAAATGGTGGCGCACTGAGGTCAAAAATCTACAATTCAACTTTAGCTCCATGTAGCCAGAGAGTAGAACTAATCTTGATTTTGCTGTTTTTCCAGTCTACTGCACTGTAGCAACATAGCTCTTCCCTTGCCTGAAGACCCAGAAAGTTTTCATTTAATTCCTCTCTCTGAATGCAGCACTGTGTCTCTCTGTTGTGCTTGTGGCAAAGAAACAGCACAGAAAACTCTTTTTTTTTTTAAGAGATGAGAGCAAGAGGGAGCGAGCAGAGGATGACTGCCTCCCCATAAGCCAGCATGGCTACTATCACAGTGCAATGCATTTCAGGAAGTAATGTGAGTAGTGGGGACATGGGACCCTGAGCAAGTAATTTGTTGTGATCACTTTCTTTCACTAATTCAACAGCCTAAAACTGAATTACAATCCCACCCAAGTGTAGACAAGCCCTAACTGATATAGCTCAATTCATTTCTGGCATAAGTGTGTCCATGAAGGGGTTCATACTGAAATCACTGCTCCACGATAATTATTCCACAATAGCTATTTCAGCAAATTTCTAAGAGTTGACAATTTGTTAAAGTACATGTGTAACAGGACACTGGCTACAAACTATAGCTAAGATACTAAGCTTCTATGTATGGGTTCAGTAGGCACGGCACTGGGAGACAAGGTAAAAGGTATAAAACCAAGTAATTTTATTAAATGAACAGACAAGAAAGATAAGAAATAGGAAAGCACCAATGCTTATGCCCCTTTTTCTGACTGCCCTTAGGGACAGCCAGCAGTGAGAGGGTTGCTTGGAGGAGGAGATTAGGAGATTATGGGAGGAAATTAGTGAGTGAGTTAAAAATTACCAGGGATGTTCTGAGTTTCACGGTGGATTCTCTCCAGCAGCAGCTGGAGTTAGCACAGCAGCAAGAATCAACCTCTGATTCAGTTAAAAAAGCTGGGGAAGGTGATCACCAAAGAATCAGGGAGGCAGGTGTTCAAGGTATTCCAGCACCCCCTACAATACCCGAAACACCCAGCTGTGATAATCAGATTCCTGACTGCCAAAAGTCAAATTGCTTTAAAGAAAACTTCATCAGCATTGAGCAACCTTGTGCTAAGCCTGAGATTTTTGAGAAACAAAAAGCTTCTATTCTCACAGAGTTATAGGGTGAAGTTAGTTTGTCTGTGTACAATGAGGTGTCAACTGGGAAATATGAGAATGTGATGCTGGTGAATGGGCCAACAGCCAGTGGCATCCTGCGGAGAGCCCTAGAGGAGGAGAAGAAACCCTGGGATTTACAATGGAGGAGGACAGCATGTCTCTGGGTTGGAGGATGGTGGAAGGTGACTTTTATCCACTTCAGAAGACAGCACTGGCTCTGGACAGCTCTGCTCCAGGGTGGAAACCAGATATAGTAGTTAAGGAAGATTTTGTGGGGGTGCAGGACTGTCCCCCTACTATTCACTTGGGAGGGGTTGCCCAAGTGGACGTGGTTGACTCAGGGTTTCTGCACCCAGATATTCAGGCTGCAATTTAGATTTCAGGAGTGGATTGTGCTTATCCTGATGTGAGGATGAAAATTAATTTTGTTTTTTTTAAGCCAGAAAATCCTGCTTGTGAATATTCCATTCTGCCTGCTGACAGGGGGAGAGGGCATTTTCACTGTGAAGGTAACACTGATGCGTTTTCCCTGAATATACCAGCTGCGTACGATAGAAGCCTAGAGAAATCACATGATAACCCATTGGGAGACAAAGAGGGGAAGGAATGCACTGCTGGTCAGGGGAACCACTGAGTAATCCCAAGGAAGGAGAGGGACTTCCTACACATGTATAGTGCAGGAGTTGGGGAATGGATCCACGAGAGGTCAAACGGCACACAGGATTCTCCCCAGATTCTTGTTGCCCCCTCCCCCTGGGATTCCAACACCACAAGGGTCCAGGAGAATGTTGATATGTTGGTAAAGGCAAAGGGTTAAATCAACCAGTCCTGAAACCAGATTGCCTGAACAAAGGGTGCAGTACAGGCACATGCTTGTAAGCACTCATCTATGAGAATTATTTGCTACTGGTATTATATTAGTTGGTAGTGATTTAGATATGCTTGCAATTTTTGTAGTTAGATGTATTGTGTGTAGATTTTTGCTAAATTTTTGTGCATGTATTAAACATGGTGAATGGGGAAACTGAGGCAGATGGCCTCATTATTTAATGGCATAATTTTATAAGATTTTTAAAGGTTTTGCAGCCAGTGTCCCATTAGACTATGGTAATGACATGTTAAAATCTACACACTAACAAAAAAAAATCAGGGATCAAAAATGCCTTCCCATTTTCTCCATCTCCAAATTAGTTTGCTATTGGGCCTCTGGGAGCAACTTGAGAACTGATGGTGTTATGATGACATTTGTATTTCTTTGTACTTGATAAAAATGATGCATTTATGTTTATCCTGGGAGGTTCAAAATTTAGTTTGTCCTTAACTCTTCACTTTCATATTTTTAGGTGCTTGGGGTTTGTAAATGAAGTGATAAGTAAGGATACATTGGTCATTTAGCAACTGTAACTGGTCTTTGACCAGTTATTGGTTCAGAAATTTCTTAGGTTTGGGGAATTTTTTTTACATCTTTCATTTTTTTCTAAATTTTGTGATCATAATGGAAGATGTTTACAAAGTTAAATGCATCAGAAGGCCTACTGAATGGCTTATTCAATTAAAGGAGTCAGTGATGCTGTCCAAACTAATAAGAACTTCTAAGGAGTACTGCCTTCTTTAAAACAAACAGGAGTCTGGTGGCGCTCCTAAAGAGTAACAAATTTATCTATTGCATTAGCTTTCATGGGAGAAAATCCCACTTTGTCAAACACTTGAAGATGGGGAACTTATAGAATGGCAGCAAAACAAATGCAGGAAAGTGCAAGTCCTAGGATGTGGTCGGATTGTCACAGCAAATCAAAGTAGTTAGGATTCAAACAATTAGCAAGGAGGTGGGAAGGGGAGGGAAGGAAGAAAAGCAAAATTACCCATTGGAATGGGAAAAGTACCCATGATCTTTAGCCAGTCCTGCGTTCACTATGTCAAAGCTAAATATGAATTCCAGTTCTGCAGTTTCTCTTTAAAGCTTTGATTTGTTATTCATTTGTCTGAGTACCCCTTCTAACCAATCAGAAGTGAAGTGATCAGGAAGATTGAAGTGTTCCCTGTCATAGGACTTAATCAAATTAGCTACTCCATCAAGGGCTGGCTCAGCTGCTCATGCAATAAATAAATTTGTTAGTCTTCAAGTGCCACAAGACCCCTTGTTTGTCATCCATCAATGTGATTTATGCCATCATGGACCAGAAATGCTCCTCCCTCCCACCTTAAATATAGGACAAACAGACAGTCTCTGTGCGAAAGAATAAATGGACACGAATTTGACATCAGAAATAACCACATTCAAAAACCCATAGGGAAACACTTCAATCTTCCTGATCACTCAGTTCCTGATGCCTCGTTAAGCCTTTCAAGGATGCAGCCTGCTATGTAGAATGTTGAAAATCATTCATTACTAGCTTTATGTTAAACTGTTTTCTTCACACGCAGCTGCCTAAGGTGTTTTCAAGGAGATTTAGTTGCCTGGTTAGCTTCAGGGGTTAGTAAAAGAAGCTCTGTATGAGCTAGAAGGACCCCCCCCACCTCCTCGAGTAAACTGGGTTTCTTCAAATATATTTGAAATGCCCTGCCACGCTTAGAGTAAGTCTGTTTGATTCAGGGACAAATGTGCGTTCTCCAAGCCACACTCACAGGTAGGCTAGGAAGAAGAGGTTTAGAAAAGAATCTGTTTGCAGGCTGATGTGATTTTTACCCTGCTCTGCTGGCTTTCATTATAAAAGAAAAAAAAATTTGGAGGCCGCAGAGGTGCGGAGAAAAGCTTGGCAACATGCCCCACGGGTAGCCAATGTGCGCAGACACCAAAAGGCAAGCGTGTACAAAAAAATCTTACGGCTTAGCTTTAAAAAAATAAAATCTCATGCATGTGGATGGGTGGGTGAGGGGTGTATGTGAGGGAACAGGGGGTGGGCCAGGGGTCAGGGCACTTGCACCACTACTCACTACTGCCCTGTGCAGTATTCTCCCCAGGACTTGAAATTAGGGGCGGTGTAGGGCCGCATTGGGGGGGTGCTCACTGAATGGGTACAACACTGTCACTAGCAGACAGCTGGGGGGGTGTTAGGGAACCCCCGCGGAGTATGCCCCCAGCGCCTCATGGGGCACCGAGCTGCCCCCCACCCCCCGCCGGCTCCCGCAGCCGGCGATGGGCGTGTCCTGCCGGCGCAGTGGGCGTGGCCTCGTAGGCCCCCGCCCCAGGCCGCTGGGCGCCGGGCACTGGGCACGCGCCGCTCGCGGGGTCCGTCACCTGTCAGCGGCGCGCGGCGGGCGATGGAGGGGCTCATCGGGCTGGTGAACCGGCTGCAGGACGCCTTCGCGGCGCTGGGGCAGAGCTGCCTGCTGGAGCTGCCGCAGATCGCGGTGGTGGGCGGGCAGAGCGCCGGCAAGAGCTCGGTGCTGGAGAACTGCGTCTCCAGGTGCGGGCGGGGCGGGGCGGGGCGGTCACCCCTTCCCCCTCTCCCGGCCCCTCCGCCCCCAGCAGGGCTCCCATCAGTCCCGCCTCTGCCTCTGCCCCTGCCCACCCCAGCTACAGCCCCCAGCCCTGCGGGGCTCCCCTCAGCCCTCTCTGCAACTAGCCCCACCACCCCCAGAGGGCTCCCGAGTCCCCTCTCTGCTGCTTGTGCCCCCCAAACCCACAGTTTCCCCCTCAGATTGCATCCCTGAAATATGCTCCCTCCACCCTGGCTGGCCTTTATCCCTGATGTTTGAGTTAGCAGATGCTCTGGGGGCTGGTAAATCAGCCAAGAGCCTGGCCACAGCCTTCATAGTTCTTTGGGAAGTCCTTATGAAAATCCACTTGCTTATCCTTGCTGTGCAAACCAAATCTCCAAGAGATGTGGCTTGTCCTAGTGAGGTTGACAGTAGAATTCTGTAAGGCTGGGTTACAAGGGAATCGTGTAGAGATGGATGGGTGGACGGACAGACAGTATCTTCTTGTTAATGAGGGGGTTGCTTGCAGCCTGCAGAGGATGCTCTCAGCCAGGACCAGGGATACTAAGTCGCACAGCACAGCTCTTGTTTATTTCAAGTTACATTCTTTCTTAGGCAACCTTTATGAAACAGGAGAATGGGGGGGGGTAACAGAAAAGAAACATTGTGAATGCCAACCATGCAGCAACGAGACCCACTAACTTCCTTACAGGAGCTGGAAACAAAGGTTTTGTGTGTCTAAAAATACTGATGTATGTATTGGAGAAATCCATGTTGTGTGTGGGTTTTGGGGATGTGTAGGTTTTAGCCAAGAGAAATATTGGGACAAAGATCTGTAGTATTAAAATCACAACAAATGACTTCACAGATTGAGGCTGCAAACGGACTAGCCTTTTACCTTGCTTGCACAGTTTCCAATTTCCTTATTCTATAAAGCCAAGAGGATGGCATGTGTTGTGCTCAATCTGTACTTCCCTCTGGGAGATAGACAAGTGCCTGATGTGATTACCAATGGGCACAGAAGTTATGGAGGAGTTATTCCCATTGGCATATTTCACAACTCCTGGTGCTGCAGAACTAATCAAGGGAACATAAAATGATTAGAGGAATTAGGCTTTTTTTTTTTTTTTTTGTAAAGGAGAACATAAGTTTATTTCCAAGTTCCAAAGGGGTAGCTGTGTTAGTTTAGTTCAGCAAAACAAGCAAGGAGTCTTGTGGCACTGTGGCTCAAAATGTTTATGAAGAGCCCATTTGTTTCTGTAATGTAGGGGAAAACAAAGTATAAAAGAACAGGCTCAGGCTGAGGAGACATTAGTTGTATTCCTACTTTTGCCACATCCTGCTGAGTGACATTGCTGCTCTGTGGCTCAGTTTCCATCAATAAAAGGGGTGTAATGATTCTTGCTTCTTTTGCAAAGTGCTTTGAATTCTACAGATGAAAATGATGAGATAGGTAATAGTATTATTTTGCTTCCCCAAAAGTGAGCAGTAGCCAGAAATTCTTAAAATAACGAGAGAGCCTGTAGCAGGGTTAAAATTGTGTTACTTGCTGTTGTAATTGCATGAGTTGGCAATAGTGCAGTGATATGAGATATGACCACAGAAATGCATGATGGTCGCACTTCAGAGCCATTATTTCAGAGTCAATGCAAAACTTAGGCAGATAGTGCCATTGTGGTTTCATGTGGGGGCATGTTAGGTAGGTTTCTTTTTAAATGTAACATCTAGAGACTCTTAAGACTCTGATAAACAAACAAGATTGTCTGCATCCCTTTTGTGAGTACTCCGCACCATGGAGTGTTTGTGCTATACACTTTGAGGAAACACTCTTGTCTGTCGTTCTCAGACGATCAAGGACTGTAAGAACTACACGCTTTCTTCCGTCCTGTGCCCTCCCTCTGCAGATAATAGTAGCAGAAGTAAATATAGCTACAAACTAATAACCGAGGCATCTAGTAGTGTGAGACCAGTGAGGGAGAGCGAATCAGGCACCTGATTGCCATCACAAGTCAGTAAGAATTGGGCATGTAGGCATAGATCCTCAAAAGCATTAGATGCCTATCTCTTTAAACCAGCCGGTGTTATGGGCCTAAATGGCTTTGAGGATCTGGGCAATGACCCCTGATTCTGCACAAGTGACTTTAATGGGTGCCTCATCAAGACCCATAGCCTGCTTGTGATTTTTGTAAACATCCCCCTTGAAGCTAATGAGTAATAGTTTAAAAAAAATGGCAGGAAGGCAGGAAGCAAGCTTGTAAATTGTACTTAATGTGAGTTGTTTTTGGAAGGGGAAAAGCAAAGCTGAGATTTCCACAGAGGTGAATTTTTAAGATGGTAGCCCTCTTGTACTTGTGCTCTTCTCACAGGATCTTTAGTCAGTTATAAGTGAAATAGTCTTATTTTCTGACTTTTATGAATATTTAAGTGTTCATAATTGGATTTCATAATGAATGCTCTCTATTTCCTACTTGGATTAATGTAACCTGCGTGTGGCAAAGTAATTGCTTTACAAGGGGTGTGAACTTTTGATTATAATAATTTCATTCACAGTCAAACAGCTACATCAGACTGTTCACTTTAATTTGAAAAACCTGAGGTTCTGTTCTGTAATATGATTTGGCTGCCTTCTCAGAACAGGCCATTATGTCTTGATCAGTTAGTTACCAGTACTTATTCTTTAGCGATAATATGTGTTGTTTTTACTGTAGTTTTTGCTCCTCCTTATTAAAAATGTACCCATGCATGTTATCCAAATTGCAGCATTTCCTCATGTGCCTATGTACTTTTTTTCTACCTTGAGGTAGTGATTGCTAGAAGTCAAGGTTGTTGAGGCTGCTTGTTTGATATCTGTGGGGAAAAGACACCTGTTCAGTGGAGCTTATGCATTCTGGGGAGACAGAGTGAAATAGCTACAGTGATTTTTATCTAATAAATTGTACTGTCTGAGGCTTAACCATTGAGGAATCTCATAGAAAATTGGTTGCTCTTTATTTTAACAGCTGTTTTGGTCCAGATTAAATGCAACGGGAGATTCAAACTAAAAATACAGATCTGTTGTGGTTATTTTAAGGATTTAATGGAAGTGGAAATCATCCTCTTCAAACATGCCATTTCCCTCCTTTCCATCTATTTAATTAAAGCATTGTACAGTTACAGTTACTTAATCTAGTTATCAAAATATTATGCTGTATGGAGAGTTATTTCTGGATATTTACATGTATATATTCCAGTGAATAGAGGTCACGTGCCATTGTCCAGTTCCCTAATTAAATATCCTTCCAAAATAACTTATTTACGGCTGTTGTGTTCTACAGCCTCTAAAAATATGTGAACACGATTATCTTGTTTTTTCTTTATGTATGAACTTGATAGATGTGGATGTTGTACTGCTATTCATACGTATGAGCCTCAGCCTAGAGAGCTATTGATAGGTGCAAGATAGAAATATGTTCTTTGCCACAGACATTAGACAAAAAGTGCTCAAAGTGACTGGAACTTTTCATGTAGAAGGCATGAATTTTTTCTTAAAATTTTCAGTTTAAGCAACCCCCTCCTCTATTTTCAGGCGATTCACTTAATTGATTAGAGTGTTTGTCTTATTTAAAAAAAATACGTCTTTGATAATGACCAGTAATGTGAGCTCTGTCTTGTAGTCTTGATGCCCTTGATCCAGTATTTAAGCAGTTTATAGAAATGTTCAGTCAAAATGTGCTAACTGATATGTTAACATTTTCATGGGCTTCCTCTTTACAAAAACTAGCTTTCAGATAACCTGTTGTAAAGCAGATGGTGTCATGTTAGCTGATTTGTGCCCAGATGTGGATCATAAGCATTTGATCCTTTGTCAGTTGGCTTGTCAACAATTCAGAATAATGAAAGAACACTTTCATTTCGTAGCAATATTAGAGGCTGTTATCCATGTAACTTTCCTGTAGGAGTAGGATATTTTGATAACATTCATGGTTACTATAAAGGTAATATTTTAAGTCTGTTCAGGACTGGAATAACCTTTAAAACATGCAAGAGGTGTTTGTTTGTAGCAGCCCAATCCTGCAAGATGCTGAGAGCTTTCAATTGCCATAGAACTGAAAGCAATTCTCGTTTCACAGGAGGAACTTGTAGCTGGATTTTTAACAGTAGATATGTGCCTAGTGGGATTTGCAATGCCTAGGTGCCTACAGCCTTCTGATTTCTCATTTGGTCTGCAGAATGGAGAACCTCCTTTAAGGGAGGAGACTCAAAGAGCTTGGCTTATTTAGCCTAACCAAAAGAAGTTTGAGGGAAGATAGGATTGCTCTGTATAAATACATCAGAGGGATGGATACCAGGGAGGGGGAGGGGTTATTTGATTTCAGCACCTATGTGGACACAAGAACATAGATATAAACTGGCCATCAGGAAATTTAGGCTTGAAATTACATGCAGTTTTCTATCCATCAGAGGAGTGAAGTTCTGGAATAGCCTTTCAAGGGGATCTTTTGGGGGAAAAACACCTAGCTGGCTTCAAAACTGAGTTTGATAAATTTATGGGACGAGGGGTAGTATGATGGGACAGTCTAGTTTGGCAATTGACCGACTGATCTTTGACACTGGTGGTGGATATGCCTGAGATGGGTTGTTAGATGGGGTGGATTCTGAGTTACTACAGGGAATTCTTTCTTGGCTGTCTGGCTGGTCAATCTTGCCTACATGCTCAGGGTTTAACTGGCTCTGTATTTGGGGTCAGGAAGGAATTTTCCACCACGGCAGACTGGCAAAGCCTCTGAAGGTTTTTGCCTTTCTCTGTAGCATGGGGCATGGCTCACTTGCTGGTGGATTTTCTGTACCTTAAAGTCCTTCAACAATGATTTAATGACTATTCATAGGTCAGAAGTTTATTATGGGAGTGGTGGGTGAGGTTTTGCGGCCTGCATTGTGTGGGAGGTCAGACTAGATCAGTGGTTCTGTGCCTTTTCTCTGCCATGGCACACCTTGATACCTTTACGTATTTTGAGGTGCAACACCTTATAGCTGCCAACTGAACTTATGAATATTCATGAGCCAATTCAGACCTCTTGAGTAGTTTTTCAAAAAATTCTGTGGCACACCTGCTCAGGCCTGACAGTACAGTAGTATGCCATGGCACACTGGTTGGGAAACACTGGACTAGATCATATTGGTCCCTTCTGACCTTAGAGTCTATGACTTCTAGTGGGATTGATTGAAAGAGAGTGTCCATCCCGAGGAAATGAAATGCCTTTAAAGATCTAGTCATCTTTGCCTCTCAGAACTGGGCCCTAAGCTGGGGTTTTGGGTGTGAGAAAGTAAACAAGTTACCGGTGTCCTTATCATTTCTTCTTCTGATAGGCAAGGTATATAGGAGTTTGTGCCCATTAACTTGTGAAACGTGGCATTGTAGAGGGGTTTTTCAAGGGAAGATGATCATAATGTTGTTACTTGAATATGCTACTGTAAATATGAACAATTGTATAATGGTTGCAACAGGGTGGAAGTAGTCAGGATGTGGGGACTCTAGTCTCGTCTCTGCCACTGACTCAGCGTGTGGCTTTGAACAAGTCACTTAACCAGTATGTCTTTGTTTCCTGATCTGTAAAATGCACACCACAGTGCTTGTTTCAAATGTTAACTGTGGCAACACCTGTGAAGTCCTCAGACAGAAGGTGCTGTATAAAAATTTAACAGTCCTATGAAATAAGTTTGTATACTGGAATCATAGAAACATAGGGTTGGAAGGGACCACATAGGTCATCTAGTCCAACCCCCTGCCAGAGGCAGGACCACTCCCACTAAACCATCCCAGTCACAGTTTTGTCCAGCTGGGCCTTAAACACCTCCAAAGATGGAGACTCCACCACCTCCCTCGGCAGCTCATTCCAAGGCTTCACCACTCACCTAGTAAAAAAGTTTTTTCTAATATCCAGCCTCGACCTCCCTAACCGCAACTTGAGACCATTGCTCCTCATTCTGTCCTCCATTACTACTGAGAACAGTCAAGCTCCATCTTCCTTGGAGCATCCCTTCAAGTAGTTGAAGGTTGCTATCAAATCCCCCCTCAATCTTCTCTTCTGCAGACTAAATAAGCCTAACGCTTTCAGTCTTTCCTCGCAGGGTTTGTGCTCCAGCCCTTTTATCATTTTGGTTGCCCTCTGCTGGACTCTCTCTAGCATGTCCCTGTCATTTTTGTAGTGGGGAGCCCAAAACTGAACACAGTATTCTAGATGTGTCCCCACCAGTGCAGAATAGAGGGGAATGATCACATCCCTTGATCTGCTGGTCACTTTTCATTTACATAAATGTTTACAGCTGCCTCATGAGCAGTGGTAAAAATGTCCATTGGTGAGCTAACAAGCCATTATCCAGAATGATGGATTTTCATCTCTTAAATAATGCACATTAGGATGAATAGGCTGCAGAAGACAGAAAAATTAGTTACATTTTGCAGACCTAAGAGCCCCTATTACTTGATGAATGACATGTCTTTACTTACACAGCTAGCTGTTGGCATCCTTTTTGGATGTCAGAATTCAAGACCTTCTTTGGGTGTTTGTCACATCCTGTGTTATATTTCCACAGCATTGTGCCTGTCCTTTCATAACATTGCCTCTGTAAATCCCCACAGTAGGAATTATCTGCTGTTCCATAGAACTAATTTCAAAGGAGTTAAACTGATTAGGTGGTTGAGGCACACAATTTATGAGGAGAGACTGAAGGAACTAGGCTTATTTAGTCTGCAGAAGAGAAGACTGAGGAGGGATTTGATAGCAACCTTCAACTACTTGAAGGGGTGCTCCAAAGAGGAGGGAGCTAGGCAGTTCTCAATAGTAACTGAAGCCAGAACAAGAAGCAATGGTTTCAGGTTGCAGCTGGGATGGTTGAGGTTGGATGTTAGCAAAAAGTTTCACACTAGGCGGATGGTGAAGCATTGGAATGGATTACCTAGAGTGGTGAAATCTCCATCTTTGGAAACATTTAAGACCCGGTTAGACAAAACCCTGGTTGGGATGATTTAGTGGGAGTGGTCTTGCTTTTAGCAGGGGATTGGACTAGATAATCTTCCAGCCCTATGATTCTGTGATTCTATGACTGTGCATACTGTATGTCCTGCAGATTCAGTGCTCTAGAACAGTGGTTCCCAACTGGTGTGAGGTCCACCCCAGCCGGGGTCCTGTGGCTGCTGCGGGGATCTGGCCCTGGGCAGGACCACGACCCACCAGCAGTGGCAGGACCAGTCCTGGCTGCAAACCCGGGGCTGCTGGCAGTGTTGGCACTGGCCCTGGTCACCAGATCCAGAGCCAGCTAGAGTCTCTTCTGGGGCTGCCAGCAGTGGTAGGGTCCTGCCCTGACTGGGGTCATGGGGCCTCTAACAGCAGTGGCCGGGTCCAGTCCAAGCTGCCTGATCTGGTCTTGACCGGAATCCCGGAGCCCCTTGGTGGCAGCAGAGGGGTCTAGCCCAGGCTGGGGTCCAGGAGCTGCTGCCGGTGTCTGGCCCTGGCTGGGGACCTAGGCCTGCCGTTGGCTGTGGGACCAGCCCTAGAACCGTTTGTGGAAGCAGGATCTAGACCCCTTGGGGTCCAGAAGCCACTGCTGGTGTCTGGCCCCGGATGGGGACCTGGTGCCTCTGCTGCTGAGATCTGGCCCCAGCCAGATCCAGGGATGCCACTGCCTGTGGGAATGGGTGCCAGGCAGGGACCTGGGGGATACCATCACCTCTGGTGAGACTGGGGGGGTGGGGGGGGGATCGGCAGGGGCAGGAGGGAGCTGCCGGAGGGCAGGGCCTTGGGGACAGGGAGCTGCGCTGGGGGTGGGAGCTCTGGGAGCAGCACAGCTGCTGGTGGGTGTGTGTGGAAGAAGAAGGGGATGCTGCAGGAAGCAGGTGCTGTGGGTGGGAGAGCTGCTGGTGGAAGGGGGTACGTTGAGGGTTGTCAAGCTGCAGGGGTTGGGGGGGGGAAGGAACATCATGTTCTTCTGCACTGTCCTGTCCTCCCACTCCCCTGGTTCCCACGTGCCACTCCTACCTTCTCTTCCCCTCTCCTGTCTTGCCAACCACGCCTTGCTCCCCAGCCTGCCTTACCCTGTCCGGTTGCCCCCATGGCTACCCTTGCACTCTTTTGCTACCCTGCTCTGTGCTTAACACTCTCTCCTGCCACCCCACATAGCCACCCTTGTCCTCTCCTCCCCTCTCTTGCCAGCGCTCCCCTACCATCCCACATATAGCAACCTTTCCCTACCAGTGTGCCATGGCTCATGAATATTCATGAGTGAATTTGAATATTCATGAATTAATGGTGGTATGCCTCAAAATAATTAGAGGTATCAAGGTGTGCCATGGCATGGAAAAGGTTGGGAACCACTGGCGTAAACATAAGTCTACTGTTTTATGTCTTTAGCTACTCATTTCCTTTCTCATTTTGACACAAAGAAGGGTAAGTGCATGATCTTAAGATCAGTGTAAATTAGCTACAAATGTAACCCAAAGCATGTTTTGGTAATGATATTACCTATGAGTCATGGTGCATCACAGCATCATTAATGCAACCATGTGATGCCAATTTTTAGTGTGCATTTCTCCATTCTGAGCCCTGATCTATGACTGGGACTCCTACATGCTGCCTCAGTACAAGTAATAAAATATTGTTGTATGGACTACCTTCATTTGAGATGTTGATGGTGCTGTAAGGGATTACTAGGAATCCTCTGGAGCTGCTTGTCAAATCAAATCAGACGAGATCGGGCGTGTTCAGGGTGGTATGGCCGTAGTATGTAGTGTAAATATATTAACCATGGGAAAAGATTACCAGTTTAACTCTTACCTTGTATCACATTTTTGATTAAATTGTACTGAAATGAACAAGGATGCATTATCTGATGACAGATGTGTGCATGATGATTTCGGAGATGTGAGAGGAGACTGATGATAGAGCCTCATATGGTGATGACGACGCACTTTCCGCTCTGTTCATATCCCTGGAGAATGTTAACCAGAAACTACTGAAAGCCGACATTTTAAAATCAGTTAGTTTGCATCTGAGAGTTTTAAAAGCATTGGTTGAGGAGCTCACTGGACCATCATTGTTGATTTCCAGTAAGTCTTGGATCAGTGGAGAAGTCTGAGAGAATTGGAAGAAAGGTAATATTGTGCCAACATTTTAAAAAGGATAAATGGGATGGCCTAGGGAATTATAGGCCTGACAGCATGGCATTAATTTTGGGCAAGATAATGGACTGGCTAATATAAAACTTTAATTTATAAAAAATTAAAGGAGGACAATGCAATTAATTCATATCAATATGGGTTTATGGAAAATAGATACTGTCAAAGTAATTTGTCATCTTTTTTGGTAAGTTTACAAGCTTGGTTGATAATTATAGCATGAACTTAGTATATTTGGACTTTTTTAAGGTGTTTGAATTGCTACTACATGACGTTTTGATTAAAACCCTAGAAGAGTATATTATTAAAATGGCACATATTTAGGTGGCTTAAAAACTAGCTAACTGGTAGATCTCAAAATGTAATTGTGAATGGGGAAGCCTTGTTTAGCAGGTGTTTTCACTGGGACTGGTTCTTGGCCATATGCTGTATAACAGTTTTATCAATGACCTGGAAGAAAACATAGTCTTCACTGAAAGTTTGCAGATGACATAAAAATTGGGAAAGTGGAAGTGATGTTGAGGACATGGCAGTTATGGAACAATATGGATAACTTGTTAGGCTGGGTGGAAACAAACCATATGCTAAATGTCAGTTCATGCAGCTAGGAATAAAGAATGTAGACCACACTTAGAGGACAGGGACTCTATCCTGGGAAGCAGTGCCTTTGAAAAAGATTTGGGGTTGTGATGGATAAACCATTGAATGTGAGCTCCTGCTGTGACACCATGGTTAAAAGAGCTAATATGATGCATGAATAGGGACTCTCAAGTAGGAATAGAGAGGTTATTTTATTTCTGTACCTGGCACTGGCATGACCACTACTGGAAGACAGTGTCCAGTTCTAGTGCCCACAATTCAAGAAGGGTGTAGATGAATTGGAGAGGGTTCAGAGAAGAGCCATGAGAATGATTAAACAATTAGAATAAATGCCATAAGCATCATGATAGGATCAAAGAGCTCAATTTCTTTAGTTTAGCAAAGAGAAGGTTAAGGGATACCTTGATTACAGTAAGTATCTACTTGGGGAACAAATATTTAATAATGAGCTCTTCAGTCTAGCAGAGAATGATATAACATAGTCCAGTGACTTGAAATTGAAGCTAGACAAATTCATACTGTAAATAAGTAATGAATTTTTGCAGGGAGGCAAATTAACCATTGGAACAATTTACTGAGGGCCATGATGGATGCTCCATCACTGACTATTTTAAAATCAAGATTTGCAGTTTTTCTAAAAGATCTGCTCTAGGAATTTTGGGGGCATGTTCTACAGCTTATGTTATTTATCTAGGATGACTCACTGGATGATCATAGTTGACCTTCTGGCCAGGGCTATAGATAACAGAAGTTCTAAAGCATTCTTAAACCTTGCACTTCTAGCATCAAAGCCATGTTTTTCTGATTTAATTGAGGAAACTTTGCTTTATTAATTTTAATGTATAGTTTGTTTCTGTACACTAATATGTAAATAGATTTTCTTTTGTAAAATTGAGAGGGATATTTAATTGAATTCAAGGGGAGTTTTACCATTTTCCAGTCTGCCAGAGTTTTACTGTGAATATCACTTTGAATTTCACTTTGAATATCAATAAAGTTTTAAATTTAAAATTGTAGCTATTTTCAGGTTTCATTTATTTGCTGTTTTTGGTATGGATTCTTAATACAGGAATTTCTAGTGTTTGGGGTATTTTTAGAAGTGTAATAGCTGTTAAGTTCTGCTTGCAGTGATTTAAACAGTGGCAAATGTGTGATGATTTGTGTCAGACACAAGAAGTTGTAAGGCTTTTAAAAGTTCAGTATCAGAGTGGGCTGGAAGAACTATAATCCAGACCCGTCAAGGAGTCAAACCAGAACCACCACAGAAATTGTTAAATGTACTCACAAGGGGCCCTCTGGCATCGTTGTCTGACGACACCTACATAACTGCTACACGGTCATCTATTCATTCTTTCACTAAACCTTACAAAATAAGTGCCCTTTCCTAGTCAGAGAACAGGTGTTTTTATTTAGACAGTGGTAGGGTATATGGCTCATGTGGGACTTGGGTCATGAAGCCCCAGAATTCTCCTCTATTGGGATTCTATGGTGGTAGGCAAAGGTTAATGGGCAGGGACCACCAGCAGCTCAACCTCATTAGTCTTCCAGGATACTAGCTTGGAGAGCTTAACTTCGTCTTTCTACTTCTTTGAAGTGCTGGGAGCTGCTGGAGAACCGAAGCATCACACTGAAGGAAATTAGTTGCAGAGGAGATTGTTCTAAAACAATTGTTTGGTGGATTTTGTGGGCAGTCTTTGAGGGAAAGGAATTTAGGAATTTTTTCTTGAAGAAAGGAGGGAACAAATGACTTCAATTTGCTTAAGCCTGAGACAAGGTTGTTTGGAGCTTCTGTTTGCCGTGTGTGTGTGTGCGTACGCGCATGTGCGTGCAAGTAAGATCTTTGGGACTGGATTCAGCATAATACAAGAGTATGTTTTGTTTTACTTTCCTTTTTGGTGTGCCTGGCCTTCGTTTGACTGAAGAATGTGGACACAGGATCTTTCAATCTGTGTTCAAAGAACACTTAAAGTGATTTTGGTTTAATGTTAACTATACATCATTAATGATCATTCATTTTCTGACCCTACTGTATGTCATGTCTTGGCAGTTATGGCCACAGCAATGGATGTTACCTATGTGAGAGAGAAAAGTTAGTTCTCTTGGCAGTAAGTGTTTTTTCTCCTAGTAGACAAGCATTGGTCTGGCTTGGCCACATGTTGATGTTATGCCATGATAGTATTTCAGTTCTAGGATTGCAGGTAGACAGAAATTCAACTTTAAATGTTGACCATCTCTTGAGCTTGCATGACTTGTGGGCTCTCAGCTTTGTCAATTATATCCTGAGGTTCATGCAGACAGTACACTAGTGTGCTTTGCAGCTGTTGCAATGGGCAGGAGAAATGAGCCATGAATGTCTACTATGAGAAACAGCTATACTGGTTTAACACCCCCCTGTTTTTACCTATCCGAGCTCCTGAAACTAGACTGCCGTAGTGCTGCAATGTGGGCTTTAGAAAGAGAGAGAAAGTAGAATCAATAAAGTTCGTCTCTCCAAATTATCCAAAATAGCTGTTCAATACACACACATGGTATGATCTACCAGCAGCAGAAACAAAAGTCTGCATGGTGTTCTAATGGCATAAAGCTCCCCTTTCTAGCCCCAAAGGAAAATGAAATATCACACCTACACCATATACTTAACTAAAGATTCTCTGTTGGCTGATCTGGATCTCAAACCAATGTAAATTTTTGGGAGAGTTGATATTTGGCATGAAAGAAGAACATGTTAGGGGTTTTTGATGGTGGCATTGAGATTTGAGATCTTAGAATTAGTCCTAGAGGAGGTGGGCTGGTTGCCAAAGTGCAAATAAGGTGATCAGAAGTGAAATGCATGGTAAAGGCCATTTATTCTGTCATGGGTCAGCTTATGAAATTGAGATCACCACCACATCCATGGGAGGTTGTGTCTGCATGTTATTTTTCATGTAATTACTGAAAACAGGAAACTATATAAATCTGACTCCTGAATAGGAAATTAGTTCATTTAAACATTTCCTAAAATAAACATTAAAATAAAGTTGGTAGCTCTGGGTGATAATGGCAGCTTCTGTACACAAGTGTTTTTCATTGCTTATACCTGTGTTGAGATACAAAATCTCACATCATTTGCTTTTGGTTTTTTATTACACTGTGTGCAAATTAGCCTTCTCACGTGAGGAAACCTTTTGGTGTTAGAAGAATAAAAGACATTATTGTTGTGAAGAGCATATAGTTTGCTCTTTACCATAAAGATTTTAAGATGTGTGGATTTTTTTTTTTTTCCTATTTAGAATTGGTGGAGGACACCATCTGGACAGTAGAGAGCATAAAATTTTACTTTGCCTTACAAGAAAAAGGAGTAGTTTTGCGGAGTTTAAATACGATGTTGTTATATTCTGGATGCCTGCCACAGAGAGTGGCTGTATGGTGCATACAATAGCTTGCTTACTAGGCTGTGTGCTGGCATCCGTATTTGTTAGTCCAGTAAATAAAGGCATGGCTTCATCAGCATGAACAGAGCTGTGTTTCATTTCATCTCTTTATCACTGTGCTTTGGCTGGTGTGTTGCCATTACTGTGTCACAGAATGTCTAGTTTACTGCCCTATATATACTTTTTTTTTTTCCTCTAGATTTCTCTTTTGAAAGCTTTTATGTGGGTAAAGTCAGTGAGCTTAACATAAGACCTTTCTGAACTGGAAGGATGGTCTTAACGTTCTCCAGGCCTTAGTGTGTGCTTGAATGTGACATCTGTATTTGTGTAGAAATGTAACTGAGAAATAAGGTCCTATCTATCCATTTCATGGTCATGAAAAACATGTCATAGATCTTGAAAGTGGCTCTTCCTTGTGAAGTCTGATCTTCCCTATGCTGCTAGATTCCCCCTCTAAGCGGCACCTACCTCCTACTATTGCCAGAGCTGGGCCACTTCCAGCAGCATACAGGAGGTCAAACTTACCTCCTTGCTGACTCTGAAGACACTCTGCAGTCCCATTTTGGGTTGGGACTACCACTGTGAAATTTCATATGAATGCATCTGAAATTGTGAAATAGATCAATTTTAAAATCCTATTGCTGTGCAATTGACTAGAATGGGTTGTGAATTTAATAGGGGCCCTACTGATAATGTAATATTGGTGCAACTAACATATGGAATTAGCAGGGTAGGGCCAACAAAGGGTGGGGAAAGTGTGTATGTGTTGCAAGTTCTCTATTAGGTCTTCCTCACTCTGCAGTGATAGTTTACTGCACTTTGCCTTAACTGACAGAGAGCTCCATCATTGAGAATGAAGTAACTTTTGGCATTAATTTCTCAACAGCTCTAGTATAAGCCCTTAAAAGGGGAGAAGTAGTATTTGCTGGTCAGTCTGTGGAAAGGGCATGGTTTTTCTGAAGATATTTGGTTTCTGAGGGACAATTCAGTCACCTTCTGCCATCCAGACATTAGGAGAGAAATGTGACCAGAGGGGGTTTCTTAGCCTGCTTCTGTTAAGCTTCTTCACTCTTCTGTATGTGTAGAACAGGCGTGGCCAAACTGCGACTTGGGAGCTCTTGAATGAAAAAGTGTGGCTTGCAGAAGAAAGCCAGGGGAAAGCAACCCCAGCCTAAGAGTTTTAAATCTCCCACCCTGAGCATGCTCAGGGGGGAGCCCCAGCCTGTGTCTAGCCACTGGAGTGGCCAGGTGAGGGGGCCCGGAAGAGGGGTCAGCCCAGCGGAGCCAGCATCAGGGCTTGGGAGTTAGGGAGTGGGTTGGAGAGGGCATGGAGAAGCAGTGGCATGGTTGGAGAGGGTGGGGTTAGTGAGGAGGTTTACTGTATAGTTAGGCCTAGTTTCCATGGTAACCTTAAGTAATTATTAGACTCTGAAGTTAGCAAGATCAATATTTACCTTCTTTTAGCAATAAAGTGTGCAATTAATTTTAAACTTAATAATTTTGGAGTAGGTAAAATATGGCTATATGCCTCAGTGTGGCTCTTGAAGGTTTAATAATCAACTTGTGTGGCTCTTGAGTTCCGTAAGGTTGGGCACCCCTGGTATAGGACCTTAAATTTTGCTTCTCCCTCAATGATCATAACATTAAATAGGACCGTTAAGGAGACATCCAGCTGGGATGATTAGGATTCCAGATTCTCTCCATCTAAGCTCACTAGCAAACCCTTTTTGGACTCATTTTACATCTTCTCCTTAGTAACCTTTAGGCACACAGTGTACTTTCTGTCACATCTCTCTTCCAATCTTCGTAGGACTTGTCGTCATTGGTCTCCGTGCCAGGACGAAAACATCTCCAAAGAGAAGCTCAAGCTTATAGAAAGTGGTGCTGGGCTATCACCTAGTTCACCTTCTTCAATGGAAGGGGCAATGCTTTCCCAACTGAGGTCTTCTTTCAACCACTTCTAGAGAATTTTTCTCTAAGCATTAGAGAGGCTCTTAGATACCACAGTGGTGAGCTGAGCATCTATACTTAAATAGATGTGGAATCCGTATTTGGCAATTGTTTGCATTGGAAGAAAAGGACATTAAAAGCCCAGCAGGATGGCTTGAAGGCTCAGGATGGCTTAGTTTCTCCATCAGCTCGGGCTTTGAGGAAATCCTCAATGAATTTTGGGGGTGTCCAGAGGCATAATCATTCCTCTGCAGAGCCATGTGCAAACTATATAGGGTATACTTCTGTCCCTTGGGACTTGCTGCCTGTCATTGATTCAACAGTCAATTAGTTAAAATTATCCCTACCTACAGAAGGTAGATTAATCTTGAAAGAGTCTTAAAGTTTAGATTAATTTTGAAGAAATCATGAACTGGTCATTAATAGTATTGCGGCAGACACCAGAGCTCCATGTATATTTGCTGTGGGTTACTGCATCCAGTTTTGGCAGATGAATTACCAAGTCCACTAATGCTCGGTAATTTCTTGCTTCACTTAACTTGGGCTCAAATTTTCTAGGCATGATAATTTTTGTTGTTACTAGACTTTATTATTAGAGAGTAGTATATATGCACACTGCAGGGCCTACTGTGCTAGAAATGCAGCATTTTGTAGCCACTGCTATGAAGGTGTGGAAGGTTCTAATGATTGCTGGCACTAGTTCAAGAAAATTTACCTCTTATTTTTGGGCAGGGAAAATTAATGGTTGAAATAGTAACGAAAGATATTAGACTTTTGTAGCAGAAGTATAGCTGTGGGTGGGCCTGGGTGAGCTGAGGCCCACACACTTTTTGAGTAGGCCCATACAGTTGGCTGCTTGCTTGTGTACATTAAGGAAAGTGGAGCGGGTCTGATATCCACACTCCAAATAGCTTTTTATCTGGCAGCTGCAGCATCAGCAGGCTACGTTCGACCTGTTTCATCGCTTGCATGAAGCTGAATACTGATGACGTTCCTGTTGCCCTGTAGAAAAAGTTACAATTAACTTTCTATCTGGTAACTGGAGTGGCAGCTGCTTTCAGCCTATTGTGTTGCGTCAGCCCAGCGTCCAGCTTCTGGTCAGAAAGTCGCCCAGGCTCATCAAGTTAGTCATAGGCCCTGCCAGAAAATCTCTCCTTCTTATGCACCTTTTTTGTTGTAATCAGAATACCATGGTGTACTAGCCACTCCTATATTAGGAAAAATAATATAGGTATTTCCATGAGGACTGTTACACTGGAAATGGGATAACAAACATTGTAAAAAAGGATAATTAAATATGAGTAACTAATGGAAATAGACAGAAACTTAGCCAGTAATGACCAATGAGTATAATACATTTGTTTAGAACACTGGTTTAATATGGAGAATGTACATACTTTATAACAGAGTTCCTGGACAAGACCAGCATATGCTGAAATATGTCTGAACAAAGCAGATGTTCTGTGTGATAGCTTACTGGACCTGTTACAAAATTAACATTGTGCATCTGTTATCTCTGTAGAGGGATTTTTAAGAAGGGGAAACTGTGTTTTCACTTTCCTCAAAGTCACAAATTGTGACAAGTTTCCTTTTAACTTGTCTGCTTGCAAGTGTTAGTGATGACAGGGGTATTCTGATATGCTGTTTTGTCATGGGCATGAGGATTGAAAATGGCAGTTAGAAATTGAACTGCCAGCCCTGGTTTAAGAGACTGTGCACTTCAACTTTTCTCCCTCAGTTGTTGATAAAGCTGCATCTACCTAAAGCTTATCCTACTGTGCAGCAATTGAAAGGGTGCAGGGAAAATTGGCAGCACGAGATCTTTAGTAAGCAAGGAGTTTGCTCTAGCTTCCCTTATCCACGTGAGTCATGGGAAGGGGTACAAGACTCTGTGATAGGGCAGGGCTGCAGACCTAGGCTTTTGGGACTCAGTTGAACCCAAGAGTAGGAATTCTGTTTTGGTTTGGAATAACTGGTTTTGATTTATGGTTATAAGGATTTGTACCCGATAAAACATTAGTAATCACTAGTGTTTTATTTCTGTAGAGCCCCATTAAGTTCCAGGTGCCAGCTATTTATGCTGCTTTTTAGTTTCAAAACAAGACACTAAAAGAAAAATGACAGCAATTGCAGTACTTAGATTTGAGTACATTTTCCATGTAGAAATGGGAGATGCACTAAAGTATTTGTATTGCTTGCAAATGACGGTGGTGTTCTTGTATTCCAGTTTAGTAGCTTGTTCAGATAAACATGTGGGCACTGGAAATGAAACACACTAGATACTTTTGCACAAGATACTGCAACTTTGAAATGAGTACATTCATGGTATGTGAAGTTGAAATAGTGTAGAACAGTGAACAATACAGTGGAAGAAGTCCAGTTAAGATTGTTGATTTCAGCATAATTGCTTCCTGATGTACTTGTGGGCTCCAGGGTAAAGGCATGCACAGAAGTAACAGTGTTGTTTATGGAATTTATGACTTCCTAGCCTGTAGGTGGTGCCTTTCTTTTTTGTTTGCTTGCTTGTTTGTTTTTGTTTTGTTTGCCATGGAAAAACCTTTGCACTTGGACCATCTATTGCTGTTAGGCAATTTGAAATAGACGCAGGAATCCCATTGAAAGCCTTTAGGATTTAAACTCCTAAGTGTTTAAGGTATTTTTGAAAATAGAATTGAGGGGATTATGGAAATTTTTTTATCCTGAGTTAATATTTCTAAATCCCCCGTAAAGCAAGGAATTGTAAGTAAATTTACATAGGAGAAGGCGAGTTTGTTGGAGGACATTCAACACTCATTTTTCTAAGAGGACAGAAATTGACTTTTAAGTGTTCATTCTTTTAAATGCAGTTAAATGACTCTTAAAACAATGATTTGATTTTTCTCTCCCACTTTATAGTTGACTTTCTGAAATCCCTTCCCTTGATTTTAAGAGGCGCTCATATAAACCTGCCATAAATTCAGTAGTAAACTGGCATGACATTGATGATCTATATAGAGCATCACTAACAAGCAAAATAAACTTCAGTGACTCTTTTATGGTGCAAAGTTTGAGTTTTAATTGCTGATTCATTGCCACCCTTCTGCTCCAATGAACATTTCTGAGGGCTTTATCACATCTTTTTCTTGGCTACAGAAAATGGTTCAGATCACTTCTCTAGTATATTGAATGCAAAGACATGATTTAATCTTCAGTCTTTTTCCCTTTAAGACCCCTTAAAAGGTGTTCTCATTGTTTGACTATGCATATTTTTGCTTTTTTTCCAATGTATTTTTTCCTCTTTGTAATTCATGGGTGTAAATTACCATAGGCAGGATCCAACTGAAATAAACCCCTGTGGCTTTTGGCCCACAGAATTCTAGCGTGGTGTCTTTTTTTCTGTGAAGTCCGCAAGGGTGTTTAAAACTTGCTTCTGACAACACTAGAACAGTTATTTTCCTCAGGTGCCAAGAAGAGCTACAGTGGATGATTTAAACTGCTGAAGTAATTGAGCTTGTAGACTCATAAGCTTTAAGGTCAGAAAAGTAGGATCATTAGGATCATCTAGTCTGACCTGCTGCACAATGCAGGCCACAGAACCTCACTTGCTTCTGAAATAGGCCTTTAACCTCAGACTAAGTTACTGAGGTTCTCAAATCATGGTTTAAAGACTTCAGGTTAAAGAATCCACCATTTACACTAGCTTAAACCTGCAAGTGATCGATGCCCCTTTCTGCAGAGAAAAGTGGAAAACCCCCAAGATCTCTGTCAATCTGATCTGGAGGAGAGTTTCTTCTTGGGCCTGAATATGGTGATTGGTTGAACCCTGAGCATTTGGGCAAGGCCTGTCAGACAGATACCTGGGAGAGAATTCACTGTGTAACTCAGAGTCTTCCACATCTAGAATCCTGTGTCCCAGCAGTTCTGGATTTTTGCTGCTGGCAGTTGCAGGTAGTTTATGCAGACAGTTGCATCATATCATCCCCTTAATAAACTTACTAAGCTCAGTCTTAAAGCCAGTTGGGTTTCTTGCTTTCACTGCTTCCTTTGAGAGTTTGCTCCATAACTTTACTCCTTTGATGGTTAGAAACCTTTGCATTATTTCAAGCCTAGATTTGTAGATAGCCAGTTTATAGCCATTTGTTCTTCTGTCCATGTTGGTGCTTAACTTTAACAACTCCTCTCCCTCTCTTATCCTTTGATATATTTGTTGAAAGCAATCATATCTCCCCTCAGCCTTCTTTTGGTTTGGCTAAACAATCCAAGCTCTTCAAATCTCTTCTCATAAAACAGATTTTCTATTCTCTGGCTCGTCATAGTTTCCCTTCCTCAACCTGTTTCAGTTTAAATTCATCTCTCTTAAATGTGGGAGACCAAAATTGCACAGTGTTCCAGATGAGGCTTCACCAGTGTCTTTTATAATGGTGGTAACATTTCCCTGCCTCTACTGGAAATACTTCATCTCATGCATTGTATGACTGCATTATTCTTTTTCATGGCTGCATCACACTGATGGCTCATAGTTATTCTGTGGTCAGCCAATGCCACCAAGTCTTTCCTTCTCTGTCACTTCCATCTGACAAGTCCTTGCTTAAAGCACAGACTTTTTTTTGTTGGTCATTAAGTGCACAACTTTGCATCTGCACTGTTAAATTTCATCTCTTTTCTACTATTTCACTTTACAAGGTCATCTATCTTGTATGATACTCTGATCCTCTTCTATATTGGCTGTACATCCTAACTTTTTGTAATCCACAGATTTTATTAGTGGACTCTCACATTTTGTAGCAAGGCTGGTAATGAAAATGTTAAATAAAGTTGATCCCAAGATTGACTCTGAAGTATTCCACTCATAACCTCTCTTGAGCCTGACAGTTTCAGTATGATCCATTGTATTCACTCCCCTTAACCAGTTTCTTATCCATCTTTCAGTTCATGTATTAATTCCCATCTTTATTTTAAGTATAATCTCCCTTGTGGAACAATGTCAAATGCCCTACTGAAATCTTGGTAGATTAGAAGTGATTTTTTTTTTTTTTGTTAAAGACAAAGGAAATGCAGTTTATCTTCTCAAAGAAGGAGATCAGCTTGTTCTGGTATGATCTACCTATTGTAAAATCACTATGGTTTTTATCCCAATTACTGTTTACCTCTATGTGACTTTCTCTTGCAAAACTTGTTTTAAGACATGGCATACAATTGAGGTCAAACTAACAGGCCTATAGTTCCCTGGATCACTTCCCCCCTTTCTTATAATTAGGAACTAATATTAGCAGTCCTCTAGTCAAAGGGTACAACCCCTGAGTTTACAGATTCATTAAAAAGCCTTCTTGTTGGGTTGATGATTTCATGTGTCAGTTTCTTTAATATTCTTGGATGGAGATTATGTGGTCCCCCTGAATTAGTCCCATTAAACTGTTAGAGTCTGACATCTATCTCAGTAATTTCTACTTTCATATCCTTGGTGCCATTAGTCATCTTGCTTCTATTTCTAAGTTTTTTTTTCCTTAGCCTTATTTAAAAACTGAGGCAAAGTATTATTTTACATGTTGAGCCATGCCTAGATAGTATTTAATCTCCACCTAAGAGTTAACTGTCCCAGTTATTTTTTCCTTTTCTCTTCATACTTGCATGTCTGTAGAACCTTTTATTGTTGGTTTTAATTCTGTTTGCAAGATCCAACTCTAATGAACACAAAAGGAGTTGTAGTTTCATGGCTAATATTTTGATATGAGTATTTGATGGAAATAAACAGGTACAGAAAACCAACATGCACAGATTAAAAAGTAGTGCCTGGCAACTTATTGGCATGTGAGAACTTTAAGAAATATCTGTATGGACTAGCTTAATTTACACTGATAAGACCATAAATTACTTGTAACTTTCATCAATGGAAAAGGCCTGGCGCAAACATGGTGGAGATGACTGCGTTTGTTGACAAGGTTAATGCAGATTAATCCATTTGCTAAATATGTTCTTGGGAAAAATCTAGTTGTAGCAGACACTTGCTGCTTGTGAGCTTGAAGATGTCTGACTACAAAGGAGTACTCGCAGAAGGAAATCTGGGTGTCATAGGGATCTGGGAATCACAAGATAAATATGAGTCAATAGTGTGTCATGGTTGGAGAGAAAAGCAAACTTCATTCTGGGATGCATTAGCAGCAGTGCTGTAAAAGACAAAAAGTAATTATTTTGCTTTGCTTTACGCTGGTTAGTTTCACATTTCAGGAAAGATGTGGACAAATTGGAGAAATTTAAGAAAAGAGCAACAAAAATGATTAAAGATCTAGAAAACATGACCTTCTGAGGGAAGATTGAAAAAAATTGGATGAGTTTAGACTGGAGAAGAGATGTCTGAGAAGCGTCATAATAATAGATTTCAAGTACATAAAAGGCTGTTAAAATGGGGAGGGGTAAAAATTGTTCTCCTTAACCTCTGAGGACAAGATAAGAAGCAGTGGGCTTGACTTGCAGCCAGGATGGTTTAGGTTGGGTGTTAGAAAAACTTCCTAATTGTCAGGGTGGTTAAGCACTAGAATAAATTGTCAAAGGAGTCTGTGGAATCTCCATCACTGGAGACTTTGAAGATCAGGTTAGACAAACACCTGTCAGCGATGGTCTAGGTAATGCTTAGTCCTGCCATGAATTTAAGAGATTGGTTTAGATCAGGGGTTCACAACCTTTTAAAGGCTGGGGACCCCTTTGCAGGGGGAAGGAAGTCTGTGGCCTCATTGGGTGGATGAGGCACCGCTGTGCAGCGGTGGCATCTCTGCACAGTAAATGTGGCTCAGGCAGGGGCAGAATGTGGCCTGCTGCTCCCCATGGCCATGGCCCCCCACCCCTGGGCTGGGAGCTGCTGCGACCCTGGCCCCTCTCCCTGCTGGTTCCCCTCCCAACCCCCCACCCCCGGTCTCTTCTGTCCCCCTTAGCTGGCCACTGGTGCTGGGGACATGCTCAGAGTGGAAGTTTTAAAAACTCCCAGCCTGAGGGAAGCTCCCTTCTGGCCGGCTGGAAGCCTGGGTCTCCATGGCAACTGGAGATCCGGGTGGCATCCAGCCTCAGGTCCCTGCCTGTCCATGTACACTCTGGAGCCATGCTGTGGCCCACCAGAGGTCAGCAGCCCACAAATTGGGAACCACTGGTCTAGATGATCTCTTGAGATCTCTTCCAATCCCATGTTTCTATAAATGCAAACAATGAGATGTTGAGGACACATACGGACTTGCAAAAGAGAAGAGACAGCATCAGCTACAGAAACAACCTCTACAGACATGCAACGTCAACAAGGTCTAAATTACACTAGTGCTGGCTGGCTCCAGTATCCAAAGGACATTATGGAGTGATGAAACTACTTTGTAATATGTGGACAATTAACTGAGTTAGATGGAATCGTGATTAAAGACAATTGCATTATAATTCCAAATGAAATGAGAGGAGAAGTCCTAAATGTCATCCATGAAGGACATTAAGGATTAATTAACTGGGTGATTGGTCCATTCATAGCAATGTGCTGGCCAGGCATCAGCAAGGACTTGAATAATAAATTATCGTCATATGTTGCAGAACTAAAGGACCAACACATTGCAAAATAAAGCATGTTTATTAAGAGCATCACTACCAGATAGACTTTGGAAGAGACTAGCTACAGATTTATGCGACTTTAAAGGGAAATGTTACATGGTTGTCATCAATTACTTTTCCAACTACAATGATAAATGTACTTAAGACTTAGTTTATTGATAACACTGGAACTTAAGGTGTCCTCTTGCTCATTTGGGCAATCCAGAGCAGCTAGTGTTGGATAACCTACCACAATTTACAGGAGAATTTAAATGATTCCAACCAAAATCCAATTCTGATTATCTTATGAGAGACCCACAATTGAATGGAAAGGCTGAAAGAGTTGCATAGACAGCCAAAAAATCATATAGCAGAAGAATCAATTACTTCCTCTTCTGAGCTTACAGATCAACATCAGTTGTGGCTACCGAATAAAGACCTGCACAACTCCTGATGGGGATTGGGAAGACTACTTGGAATTATTGTTCCAGCTTCGGAAAAGAGCCTATCTACAGAGTAACTAGACATGAAGAAAGTAGCTAAATTAATTAAAAAAGTTAAGAGCCTATGTGTACTTTTACAGTAGACATCTCTTCATTAGAGAGCTGCCAGGTCTGGAACCTGATGCCCCTTTTCATGTCAAAGTGGGTGGAAAAAAAGGGTGGATAACTGGAGCTTTCATTAAAGAAAGAATGATTCAGCTCCTAGATCGTATGTACTTGAGACTGATAGTGAGAGTTTAGCATAAACTGTCAACATCTACAACTTGTTCCTCAGGAAGAACAATCAACAGAGCAAGTGCTGCAGATGCAGAAGACAAGGGTTATGTCTACACTGGCAAATTAGTCTGGACAAAGGAGGCTTAGTCTGGACTAATTTAGCCTGTTGCTATGCTAGGGTTTGAATAGTTCGAACTATGAAATTTCTTGCTTCAAACTAGGGAATCCCTAGTTAGAAATAGTTAGTACCAAGTTTAGTTTGGACTTTTGGTATGAGCTAGCTGTAGGCAAGACCTGAACTAAGGCTGAGTTCGAACTTGAGAAGGTCAAACAAAGCCATTAGTTTGAACTAAGCATTAGTTTGAACTAACCCATGGTTAGTTCGAAGTTAGCTTGAACTGCTTAGTTCGGACTTGGAAGCCCGAATGAAGATTTGCAGATGTAGACATAAGCCAAAGACTGCAGATCAGCCACAGCCTCCTGTTGCAACTAATGGGCAACCAGTCAAGTTGTTACCTGTTTTGAGTTTAATTAGAAAACTGGTATGATTCAGAGATGCTTAATAAACTGATTTATAGTGAAGTTCAAAGATAGCAGGATAGTGTAAGTTTTGTGAACAGAAGGAATGCAGAACTTAAAGGGGAAGATGCAATAGAATGCTAAACTGTTTTATATTGTTCAGCCACTAGGTGAGAGAAGAGGGCACTACAACAAATGATTATAGATGAGTAACTTTATCTTAGGTCATTCTAAAGAAAATGCCCTGCAATCAGGCCTATCTACTTCCACTCAACATGGGTTAGATGTCTTCTCTCATACCCATTCTCCCAGTTATGCGAAACTACAGTATAGCTACACTTTCTGATCCAAAATTCAAGGATAGCAACTGTTTTCAATCTATAAGTGTGCCAGCTGGAAACTAAAGACTAGCCTCCTTTAGGGTCTACCAGAGAAACCTTCTGAATTCTGGTTCAATATTGTGGCACTTTCTGTTTGTGGAGGGATCATTTTTTAGTAACAATTCAACCAGATAGGTGCCTGAACTAGGAACCCCCTCTAAGAAAAGAGTTGTACTGTATCTTCTTTTTGAATTATGAGTTTAGCAGAGTTTATCTCTGTCATATATTCTTCCACAGAAAGCTAAATACAAGACCTTGCTGTTACCCTTCCCCAAATCTGAGAGAGAAAAAGTACATCACAAGTTAGGCACATACATAAGAGCCATTTGTATTTCAGTTTCCTTTTAGTAGCACCTCATTGAGAAGCAGGGAAAGGAAGGCATTTGCTGGTGGATACAAAACTGCATATTAGCATCATGTAAGGTGTAAGGGCTCTATGAGCCTCTTAGAGCATATTTATCTAGGTCAGAGTCTGGTGCATAGGCAGAAATATATTTAATATCTACCAAAGAAACATGCATAGCTGCCTCCTGTATTTTCATCTATACCTTCACACTCTTGGATAGATATTTGGGCTTCCTCAGTGATGGTGTTTGGTTGCAAAGTACACCATGCTGTGGGTATTCCCTTCATAAATTTTCCTTGTTTTTCATACTATGTTCTCCCTGCAAAGCTCAATAATTGAGTTGTTTTTCCTTGTCGATTTTTCTTGTCTCCAAACATGTATTGTCCCAAGAATTAGATTATCTCCTTCCTATCACACACAATTTAGTTCAATGGTTGTCAACCACTGTGTTGGGACACATTACTGTGTCACCACATAGCGTTAAGTGTGTTGTGGATATCCAGGGAGATGACTGGATTTGGCCTGGGGGTGGTGGATTGGTTTGTCCTATAGAGTCATGACACTGCCAAGCATGTTGCAACTTGTAAAAGGTTGAGAATCACTGCTTTAATTACCAGTCATGTGTCCAATATAACTCAACTGCCACAAAATCTACTTTCTACCATTGACCACCTTAGTACTTGCCTGGTGCATATTCAAACACATGGGCTTTTCAGCTTGCCCTGGGTGCCAACAAATTCAGGCTATTTCAGACTTTGTAGGGAGAACATTTCAAAACAGCTGAGTGCTTTACAACTGACATTTCTTAAAAGTTTCTCTGTGAAATGAAAGTCAATTTCAAATACTTGGTAGTTCTGTGGGCTTGTGTTCTATAACTGCAGAAGCACTATCTCTAGGGCAGGAAATGAGTGGGTGCATCTATGACTGTTACCTCTCCTGCCACCATTTGGTGGTGTCAAGGCTCCCAGCTCACTTCTAATGTCATGAACTGCAATTTTTTATTTCTCAGTAAAAGTTTTATTTTAAAATGAATCTGAAACACTGACAGTTAATGAGCTGTGAAAATTAACAAACATGAAGCTACAATCTTGATGGTCTGAAATGTAGGAAAGGCTTCTGAATCTTTGGGTGTATAAATAAAAACTTGTGTTAATGGAGATGCAGGGATTAAAGTATAATTAGGTGGGTCCTAGAACCCTCCCTGCCTCCTGGAATGCATTGAAATGGTGTTCTGGGGCCTACTATTTTTAGAGGCTCAGCATCGGGGGGGCTCTAAAAATAGAAAATGGAGCCAGAATGCTGTGTTCTGGGGCCTGCTGTTTTTAAATGGTGGGCCCTGGAACGCAGCATTCTGGCTCCATTTTCTATTTTTAGGGGCCCCAGAATGCTGATACCCTAAAAATAGTGGGCCCCGGAATGCCATTCCTGTGCGTTCTGGCCTACTTTAACCCCTGATGGAGAGAGAATATATTTTGATATAAGCAGACTGGCCTTCTGTTGGGAAGTATCAGTAAAATGGCATTTCACTCAGACATAGGCATCATGCAGTTAGCAGTGATTCTGAAATTGTGATATGTACTCTGACACTTCTTTAACCATCTTGATTTTTGTAGTCATAAGGCGGGTGAGGGAATATCTTTTTTTTTTTTTTTTTTTTTTTGGTAAAAGAGACAAGCTTTTGGACTACTCTGATATTTGCAAACTGTTACTGGCTTAGCCTCTAAGGCATTATAAACTAATCACTGCAGTAGTGATATCAATGTATTCATGTGCTGCATTTGTATTGTTACCCTGTTCTTTTATTAAATGAAGAATCATAGGGTTGGAAGGGACCTCATAGGTCATCTAGTCCAACCC
>ML682022.1:6584809-6683912 GCA_007922195.1 Podocnemis expansa | reverse complement strand
CCATTTTGGGAACATGGAGACTTCCCCAGCTTCCTCTGAACCTCTCCCACACCCTGTTCCCCCCTCCCTCCCTGCGGCTGCCCCTTTGACCACTGCTGCCATTTCTACCACCTCTGGTGCCCCTACTAGGGCACCTGTGGCAGCGGGCACGGGAGGGGCCTCTACCACTGCTGCCCCAACCTCCTCGGCCGGAAAAAAGAGCAAGGGAAAGAAGGCGAGCAAGGGCCCTGCTCCTCCCGCAGCCCGTCCACCGGCTGCGGCTCCTTCTTCCCCTGCCATTCCCTCCACCAGTTCTGGGGGTTCTTCTGCCCCCAGAACGTACGCCCAGGCGGCTGCCACCCCTCCACCCACCGCCACAACATCAGCCCGCACCGCCTCCTCGAATTCGACCTCGGGGGGCCGGGGCCCCTTCCCCTCCTTGACCAGGAGGCACGGTGTCCGCTGCCTCCTGGTGGCTGCCTCGCCCCACGTAGAAACTTACGTGCGGGCGATGGCGAGGGTGGTGGGGCCCTCGGCCATTGTGGCGGCCTCCAAAATGTTCGGGAAGATGGTATTCTTCCTGGCATCGGAGGCCGCCGCACAGGAGGCGGTGGTCAGGGGCTTGGCGGTGGGAGGTGTCCACGTGCCAGTGGAGCCCCTGGAGGACCTGGGTGTACGGGTGGTCCTTACCTCCGTTCCTCCCTTCCTCCCCAATGCCGCCCTGCTTCCCCTTCTCTCCACCCTGGGGAAGCCGATATCTATCATTAGCCCTCTCCCACTGGGCTGTAAGGACCCCGCCCTCCGTCACGTTTTGTCCTTCCGCCGGCAGGTGCAAATACAACTGCCGCCGGCGGGGGCGCGTGACGGGGTGGCACTGGAGGGGTCCTTTTTGGTGCCCCATCAAGGGGCCCATTATAAAGTTTTTTATTCTTCGGGGGAGGCCCGGTGCTTCCTCTGTAGGGCCACGGGGCATGTCCGGAGGGATTGCCCCTTGGCCCAGCATGAGGAGGGAGCAACTGGGCCCCCCGGAGTTGATACGGGCGCTGGCCGTACCATCGCCGGCGCCCCCGCCCACCCGGCCACTCAAGCTGCCTCTCCTCTATCGAGGAACACAGCTGCCGCTGCCTCTCGGGCCATGGGGTCCATAGCCCCACCATGCCTGGAGGAGCGGCCGGGCCCCGTCGCCGCCCACACTGCACCATCTGGGACGGGGCCCAGAGAGGAGAGTGCAGCGGCCGAGGTGGAGGCCCCAGATATGGGAGAGGGCACACCCCAGGGGGAGGGTTCCCATCCCCCTGTTGTCCCTCCCCAGGTTCCTTTTCCCCAAGAGCCTTCGCCCTTGCCGCCTGTTCCCGCCCCTGCTGGCCGGCCCTCAGACTCCATCTTAGAGGGCCGGGCGCTCCCCCAGAGGGTCCGCAGCAAGCGCAAGAAGGCTCTGTCCCTCCCCAGCACTTTAGATGGGGAGGAGGCCCCCCGGAAGTCTTTGCGGGGGGCTGATGCTACCGCATCCGTTAGTACCATCAATGATACTGAGCCACTTGCTGTGCCCTCTGGTGAGGTCCAGCAGGAGGCTCCGGCTGAGGAGATGGGCGCAGTAGAGGAGGGGTGCAGCGCTGCCCCCGTACAGGAGGCCCCTGTTGATCCCTCTCCCGGGGAGGCCGCGGATGGAGCCACCCCTGTCCCTCCAGAACCATCAGTAGCTGAGGCGGGGGGAGAAATAGGCTCCATCTTTGCGGAGATCGAGGCCCTGGGTCTGACCTTGGTAGCCCCAAGGGAGGACGACCCTCTACCAGCGGGCCTTGATCTGGGTGGCAATGACATCTTGTCACCCCCTCCCTTGCCCCAGACCCCACCTGAATGTGAAACCCCGTCTGCTGTCCCTGTTTCTATTCTGGGGACGCCCCCGGGTTGCTTCACCTGCCCGGCTGCTATAGATATATCTATGGCGGCCGCCGAGCCCCTCGAGGCGACGGCCAGCCCTGAGCAGCCGGGTCCCGGGGTGTTGTCCCTGGGGGGACAGCTGTCCCTTCCCTCACTTGTCTAGTCCCCCGTGTCTGATGCTGAGGATGTGGTGAACCAAACACATTCAACTCCCACACCCAGCATCAGCACGGATCCCGTTCCTCACTCCCTGTTGGAAAATCCCGTGCCCTGTCAAGGGGAGCCGCACCCTGGTGGTCTGACTACCGGGGCCCCTGTTCCCACAACCACTCCTCCCTTTCTTTCCGTCACTTCTTTTCCTAGCCTCAATCCCATCCCTCCTTTTACTCTCGCCCCCTTACCTACCCTAGCCCCAACCCCATCCCCTATTACTGCCACCCCCGGGATGGTGGCTTTCCCCATTCCATCAACCACTTCCCGGGAGGTGGTATTTGTGGCCCCCTCCATCTCTGGGGCTGCTGTCTTCCCTCCACCGCCACCCTTCCTGGTGCCGGGGGTTCAGCCGGGAGCTATGGTGCCCACACCAACGGCACCGAGACGGGGCTCTGCGCCCTGTCTTATGCTCCCGGCTGACTGTAGGGCCAACCCTGGGACCCGACCGGAGGACGGCCGGGAGCCCCCAACCCCGGACCCCCAGGCGCTGCAGGAAGAGCTGCGCACGTTCCTGGAAAACACTCGTGGGGCCAGGAGCCGGGTGCAGCTCGCCCTGCAGCGCTGGGGAAATTTCCATCTCGTCCTCCGGACCGTGCGGGCCATACTGAAGGAGGGCAAAGGGACCGGGAAACGGGATGCCGCGGCCTACCAAAGGGCCCGCGGCTTCCGTGACTCCCTCATGGCATTTGGGGTCAGTCACGGATTGCTGCGTGGCCCGACGGAGGCTGCTGGCGTTCCCATCACCTTTGAGGATCCTCCCCAGCCCTCCTCATGGCACCCGTCACCTTTGCCACACTAAATGCTAGAGGCTGTAGGTGGGGTCTCCGCAGGACCCAGGTGCTCTCCTTCCTTCGGGAGGGGGGGTACTCTGTGGTTTTCCTGCAGGAGACCCACACGGATCCAGCCGCCGAGGCCAGTTGGCGGCTGGAGTGGGGGAACGGGGTGTACCTAAGCCACCTGTCCACCCGCTCCGGCGGTGTGGCCACCCTGTTCTCCCCCGGCCTACAGCCTGAGGTGCTGGGGGGTCGCCGAGGTTGTGCCGGGCCGCCTGCTGCACCTCCGGGTCCGGATGGAGGGGCTGGCGTTGAACTTGGTCAACGTCTACGCCCCGACATCGGGCCCGGAGCGGCTGCAATTCTATCGTCAGGCGGCCGCCTTCCTCGGCACCTTGGATCCTCGAGAGTGCCTGGTCCTCGGCGGGGACTTTAACGCCACCCTTGAGGAACGGGACCGTACGGGGACCGAGCCGTGCCAGGCCGCCGCAGACGTCCTCCGGGAGGTGATTGACAATCACTCCCTGGTGGACGTCTGGCGCGACCACCACCCGGACGATGAGGTGACCTTCACCTATGTCCGGGTGGGGGACCATCGGTCGTGCCACTCCCGGTTGGACCGTATTTATCTGTCTCGACACCATCTGGCACGGGCCCACTCCTCCAGCGTTCGGCCGGCCCCCTTCACGGATCACCACCTGGTGACCGTGACGGCCTCTCTCTCGGCGGAGAGGCCGGGGCCGGCCTATTGGCATTTTAATAATAGCCTGCTGGAGGATGTGGGCTTCGTAGCGTCCTTCCGGGAGTTTTGGCTGGCCTGGAGGTGGCAGAGGGCTGCCTTTCCCTCGGCGCGGCGCTGGTGGGATATGGGGAAGGTGCGTGCCCGGCTCTTCTGCCGCGACTACACTCGGGGGGCCAGCCGGCGGAGGGATGCGGGGATAGAGCAGCTGGAGCGGGAGGTTTTGGAGCTTGAGAGGCGCCTGGCCACCAGCCCCGGGGATCCATCCCTCTGCGAGGCGCACCGGGAGAAGCGGGAGGAGCTGCGGGCCCTCGAGGACCTCCGGGCCCGGGGTGCCTTTGTTCGCTCTCGCATCCATCTCCTTCGGGAGATGGATTGCGGCTCCCGCTTCTTCTATGCCCTGGAGAAACGGAGGGGGGCGAAAAAGCACGTCACCTGCCTTTTGGCGGAGGACGGCACCCCCCTCACGGATCCGGAGGAGATGCGTGGAAGGGCCAGGGCCTTCTACGCTAGTCTTTTCTCCCCGGATCCGACCGACCCTAACGCCTGCAGGGTGCTCTGGAATGAACTTCCCACGGTCAGCGAGGGCACCCGAGACCGGCTGGAGTCGCCTCTCACTCTGGCCGAGTTCTCGGAGGCCCTACGTCTCATGCCCACCAACAAATCTCCGGGCATGGACGGGCTGACCGTGGAGTTCTACCGCGTCTTCTGGGACGTCCTCGGCCCGGACCTCGCCATCGTCTGGGCCGAGTCCGAGGAGAGCGGAGAGCTCCCCCTTTCCTGCCGGCGGGCGGTGCTGGCCCTGCTGCCCAAGAAGGGGGACCTCCGCGACCTCCGGAATTGGCGTCCCGTCTCGCTCCTCAGCACGGACTATAAAATAGTAGCCAAGGCCATCTCGCTGCGCCTGGGGTCCGTGCTGCAGGACGTGATCCATCCCGACCAGACCTACACCGTCCCGGGCCGTTCCATCTTCGACAATCTCTACTTGGTCCGGGATCTCCTCGAGCTTGGGTGTAGGGATGGTCTGTCGTTCGCCCTCCTGGCCCTGGACCAGGAGAAAGCGTTCGACAGGATGGATCACGGGTATCTCCTGGGCACCCTGCGGGCGTTTGGCTTCGGGCCCCGGTTTGTGGGGTTTCTCCAGGTGCTGTACGCCTCCGCAGAGTGTCTGGTCAAGCTCAACTGGACCCTGACCGAGCCGGTCAGCTTCGGGCGAGGAGTGCGTCAAGGCTGTCCGCTGTCAGGCCAGCTGTACGCTCTGGCCATCGAGCCCTTCCTTTGTCTCCTCCGTCGGAGGTTGACGGGGTTGGTGCTCGCTGAGTCGGGGCTGCACCTGGTCTTGTCGGCGTACGCTGATGACGTACTCCTCGTGGTCCAGGACCCGGGTGACCTGGAGCGGTTGGAGGCTTGCCAGGCCACCTACTCGGCAGCCTCCTCCGCCCGGGTCAACTGGGTCAAGAGCTCTGGCCTGATGGTAGGGGCCGGGTGGCCGGTCAGCTCCCTCCCACCCGCGCTTCAGGCCATCCGGTGGGGCGCGGGTCCGCTGCTCTATCTGGGCGTTTACCTCTCTGCCACCCATCCTTCCCCGGAGGACAACTGGCGTGAATTAGAGGGCAGGGTTGTTGACCGGCTCCGGAGGTGGACAGGACTGCTGCGGTGCCTCTCCCTTCGGGGACGGGCACTGGTCATCAACCAGCTCGTCCTGTCCATGCTCTGGCACCGGCTCAACACCCTGAGCCCACCCCCGGGTTTTCTGGCCAGCCTCCAGGAGACAATCCTGCGGTGGTTCTGGCCAGGACTGCACTGGGTCTCTGCAGGGGTTCTGAGCCTACCCCTGGAGGAAGGGGGGCAGGGCCTGTGCTGCCTCCGCAGCCAGGTCCACACCTTCCGCCTCCAGGCCCTGCAGAGACTCCTTTATGGTGCAGGTAGTCCGGCATGGAGCCACTTGGCGTGCATCTTCCTCCGCCGCTACCAAGGGCTCCGATATGACCGGCAGCTCTTTTATCTCCACCTGAGACGTGTTCCGCGAGACGTCTCCGAGCTGCCGGCCTTCTACCATGACCTCCTCCGGACCTGGAGGCTCTTTGTAGCCTCCAGGTCAGTTATACCCACCGAGGGGGAGGACCTCCTCGCGGAGCCCCTGCTACACAATCGCTATCTCCGTGTGCAGGCGGCGGAGGCCCCCTCTGTGAGGCGGAGGTTGGTCATGGCAGGTATCACCCGGGTCGGAGACCTCCTGGACTATGCCCGGGGGGACTGGGTGGATCTCCATGAGCTACGTCGGCTCATGGGGCTCTCCACCCTTCGTACCCCCCGGCGCCTACTCCAGGAGGTGAGGGCAGCCTTGCCTCCCACTGCTCGGGTTTACCTCGAGCGGGTCCTGCGAGAGGGTACTCCCCGCCCCCCTCCCAGTTCTGGCCCGCCGGAACTCTCGGTTGGTCCTCGGCCCCATCTGCCCCCCCGGCCATCCCCGCCCCATGCCCCGAGCCGGCTGCTAGACTTGCAGCCGGTATCTTTTCGAACCGCGCCTCGTAAATATCTGTACACGCTCGTGCTACATACCATCCATTTCCTCGCCCTTGCGTCCCGCCCAGATACAAAGTGGCGGGACCTTATTCCACCTAGAGAGGGCGAGGACCCCCGGTGGGCCAGTCTTTATGCCCCCCTCACACCAAGGCCCGCCGGGGACATCAGCTGGCGGCTCCTACATGGAGCCGTGAGCACGGGCGTGTACCTGGCGCGGTTCACCCCTTGTCCCGATACCTGCCCCTTTTGCGGTGAGAGGGAGACCCTGGTGCATGTCTATCTAGACTGTGCCAGGCTGCAGCCCCTCTTCCGGCTCCTCCAGAACCTCCTCTTGAGGTTCTGGCTGCACTTCTCCCCACACCTGTATCTCTTCGCACTCCCCATCCGTGGCCCCACAAAGTCGCGGGACCTCCTCGCCAACCTCCTCCAGGCTTACGCAAAAGTAGCCACTTACAAAACTCGGGAGAGGAGGTTGGCAGAGGGAGGGGCCTGCGACTGTGGGGCCTATTTCCGGAACCTCGTTCGTGCACGTCTCCGGGCAGAGTTCCTCTGGGCGGCGTCCGCTGGCTCCCTGGACACCTTTCGGGAGCAGTGGACGCTGTCCAGGGTTCTCTGCTCGGTGTCCCCTTCTGACACCCTCATTTTAAACCTTTGACCTTCACACCCGTTCCTGTTATTTTTTGAGTTGTCCCCCGTAATCATTTGAAGGCCTGTCCGGTGCCTCTCCCCCTTAGGCTGGGGGAGGGGCTTTAGAAGTGGGTGGGCTTACGCCCACCCACCATCCAGGTAACTTCAATAGGTGCTTTCAGCTAGGGGATCGCCTTCACCTTCTTCTCGGGGCTTCACAAACTCCTTCCCTCTCAAACTCCCCTGTTTGCTGTCCCCTGTTCGCAAGCAAGAGGAACCTAATTTCTAATTGATTGTGCTTTTGCCTGCAGGGGATGTGTTTGGCTGGGCAATCCAATGAACTGATTTTTGTTTGAACATCTTTTTATTTAAGTGTACAGGCATTAGTTTGCATAGCCTATTCTAGTAGTCACTCATATGAAGCTGGGTCTTCAGGACTTGCCTTTTATGTAGAGATGCATGTTATTTCTTCATGTATATGAGCATTTCCCAGAGATAGTGAGAAGGACTAGCAGTAAGGGTGGAATGGAGCTGCTGATGGACCTCTAATTGTTCTTAAAATCTGGGGTATAGCCAGCCCCTGTTTTCTGGCCAGGTTCTTCTAAGTGTACAATGGGCCCAGGCATCCCTGCCCCTCCTGGGGATGGGGGAGGGCCACTGCACTGGAGATGTAAGTGGTGTGAACTTCACTGCTGCATGGCCAGGCAAATGGCTGGCAGCTGTGGCTGCGAGCCAGGCAGAGGTACCAGCACCTCAGTTCTGCTTGCAGCTACAGGGTGCAGCACTTGCCGGACCCTGCAGCCACATGTGGAGCAGAGGTGCTGGTGCCAGTGCTTCTGCCCTGCTTGTGACAGCAGCCACTGGGCCCTGCGGTGGCAAAGCTTGCACTGCTGCTGGAGGCTAAGGTGAGGCTAAGGTGAGTGGGCCTTAGGGTCAGGTGGGTGGGCCCCAGGCCACCCATGGCTATGCACCTGCTTAAAAGTCACACACTTTAATTTAAAAAAAAAATCATATTGTTATTGAACTGGAAGGACCATGAGGGGACATTGAGTCCAGTCCCCTGCACTCATGGCAGGATCAAGTACTATCATGTACCATCTACCTTTTGTTATGATAGGGGGTAAAAACCCCTTCACACTGTGTCCTGAGTATAAATGATGCAGCAATGTCAGGCTGTGTTTGCAGAGAGCCTGAAACAGTAACAGTGAAATATGATCTGCCCCACTCATTTCAGTAGGTCCTAACTCGGATGCCAATGGGACCTCAGATCAGCATTTCAAGAGACCTGAACTAAAGGGGCATAAAATGAATGCTCTCTGTGTTACAGGTATAGAACCACAGGAGAAATTCTAACGAGAAAGGAACTGGTACTATATATATTGCTGCTCATGGCAACACTTCTTTGTACAGATACCACATGAGATGGACTTGATGCAGTAAGGCTCCTCCTGTTCCCTTAAGACACAATAACCTCAGTGGAGCCATTCTTTCCCTTTCTTAAGAGGATCTCCTCTAGCTGCATTGAAACATAACTAAGCCAGATGAACCTTGAGAATGCCAGTGCATCTGGTGCTTTAATGGACACTTCCTCCTCACATGTCTCTTCAGTTGAGAAGGTTTAGGGATGCCAAAGCTTTCTGTTCTTTAAAGGCTATTTCATCCAAATGAATCTGAAGGATGTCACATAGAAGAGCCTGGAAAATGTATTTAATTGTATTAAAGAATACTTTGTTTAGAGTATTATTGGGATGACTGTGGTGACTGACTTATCTTTCACCGAAGAGGCGTGTGATGGAAGTGGAGTAAATATTTGGTGTGCTGAAGGTGGGCTCTAGTGGATGTCCTTAAATATCTGTTGGAAACTTCTCGTCTGGTTGAATTTAATCTAAATGTAGGTTCCATTCAATTATAAAAGGACCACATGATCAACAAGGCAACCTGAGATAGAATCGAATAGAATTGTTCATGGTCAAGTGTCTCTGCAGCCATTTGTTCCCAACTACACCTGCCATTGGATACTTTTGAAATCCTATTTCGGTCACTGCTTATTTCACGGGATACGCTACTTCTGATGGAGCTGGTGAATGCTCCTTTCCGGTTAACTGGCATATATGCCCTCACATTCTTATAAGTGGCGTACCATGTTCTAGTGGCCGTCTGTTCCAATTGAAGAGCAAGCTTTGGACTGATGGGAGAATCAGTTTGTCTGTTTCCATTCCTCCATAATGAGTCTCTTCAGTATTGCCCCAATGCCCACATGCTCATCCTGGGGAGGTTATTGTGGACAGCTCCCTGGGGTTGTACATGAAGTAGACTAAAGGCTTAAAATAACCAAAGCCTGGTGGGCATTAAACGCATGTTGCTTGGGCAATGATGGCACCAGGGGAGCCATGTCTTAAGACTGGCTGGGTCACAATTAAGTCAAGTCAGGAAATGTATGAAACTGGGGACGGTCAGCTTCTGCTGCTTGTGCTGGCAATTTTTCAGTCATGGTCTTATGTGAAGCAGCCCTGCATAAGCCATGCTCTAGGCAAAGCTCTGTTCCTTAGATTCATTTACTGTGAAGAGGAATCCTGTTGGTCTCTGTCCTACAGAGCCTGCCTTGAAGTTTTTCACCTCCCTGTGTAGCATGAGGCATGGCTCACCTGCTGGTGAATTCTCTGTATCTTAAAGTCCTTAAACCATGATTTGAGGACTTAAATAACTCATTCATAGGTTCAAGGCTTATTGCTGGAGTGGGTGAGTGAGGTTTTGAGGCCTGCTTTGTGCAGGAGGTCAGACTAAATGATTATACTGGTCCCTTCTGACCTTAGTGTCTATGAATCTAAGTAAGGGATGGCTGTCTGCATTCCTAGATATACTGACTTTCTGCTTAAAATTTACTTGGACAAAAATTTGTAGAGGTCTTTTGGCTGGCTGTTCCTTATAGCCTTGCTTAAGCCTCATAATTTTCACTTGCCCAGGCTAGAGAGTCTGGGATTAAGCTAGCCCTGATTAGAGGACACACCACAGCTTAGTTGGATCAGGTGGTCCCAGGGTAAAAGGCAGCAGGAAGCTGCACCAGTGTGGCTCTTGCAGTGTTGGAACTATAGACTGAAGCTACAGGGAAAGAGGATCTCCCGCTGTGCTCCATGAGGAAGGAACATTCCTCAGGAACCAGCGGCTATGTGCCACTGGAGCTTTAGTGGAAGATTTTGAGTGTTTGAGAACTTTATTTAATAAGAAACTCAAACTCTTACAAGGGCTGCGATTGAAAATAAGACTGTGAAGTTTGTTGAAAGAGTCCTGGTGAAGGGGAAAACAAGAGCAGGGTAGAGCAGAGGCTTTTGTCCATGAGGGGGCAACCAAGTGGTGGTCAGCCGTGATGTGGAACTGTTACAACCTCCCTTAAAAAACAACAATACATAATACCTTCTTGTATAGGTCAATGCTGGCATACTCTCCTTATGTACATTTTTTTTTTTTTTGTTTTGTTTTGGTAGGGATTTTCTTCCACGAGGGTCTGGAATTGTAACAAGGCGACCATTGATCCTGCAGCTCGTCACTGCCAAAACAGGTAATTTACTTGATATAGATCTCTCTTATCAAAGTACTTTTACATAGGGTTTTTTTCTTTGTTTTTGCCTTTTGAGTTGAGAACAGGCTATCCAAAGCAGAGTTTGCAATATTGGGGCATTTCTTCCTCACTGCAAACACTTTCACATTGAAGTGATTGTCCCATCTGGGCCAAAGTCAGTAATAAATTTGGCTAACGCTTGGAGCACGCCATGTTTTCAGGTGGCTATTGGCTGCTTTTAAATCGCCAAACCTGAAATTAGAACAAAATTAACATGTACTAGTGATCTTAGAGCAAAAAAATTCTCTTTAAATTAGGAGTCTCAAACTCAAATCACCACAAGGGCTGCATGAGGGCTAGTACATTATCCTGAGGGCCGCACCACTGAAAACTTTTTGTACAAAAATTTTGCAAATATTGATAATGATGGTGTCTTTGCGGGCTGCAGGAAATAGTTTTGGGGACATATGTGGCCTGGGGGCTGTGTGTTTGAGGCACCTGCTTTAATTATTAAATTAAGTACATTTGTCCTTAATAGCTTGTAAAATTAAGTTTAAAAAAAAAAACAAAACCCAAAAATGAAAATCTAAAACAGTCATGCTGTGGACTTTAGTTTTGCTATCCAGGGCAATCAGCAGTGTTTGCAAACTGTGTCTGTTTTCTCCAGTAAGTTTCCCACATCAGGGGTGGTGGACATTTCTGGAGAAGGGCAATGGTGGCAGTAATGGAAGTTCCTGGATTAAAAAAAAGTCAGGCCAAAAACTGTGCTTTAGTTTAGACACAGTATTGTGTATAAAAAACTGGCTGTTATCTGTCAGCATTCATGAACTTACACTTAGCCAAATGGAATTTATCTGCTATTATGCTGTCCAATCCTCAGTATGTTTAAAGCCATCTGGAATGTCTCATAATCCCACTGATTTGGAATAGCCAAAGCATAATGTGTTCGGTAAACTTCAGTAGATTTACGACTTGATTGCTAAAATATGTTAAATAAAAACAAACATTACATTAATGGAGTGTTCAGATGGCAAAGGCAGGCACTCAGAAATTAAGAAATGCTGCAAATAAGGTTTTTCATGCAGCCTTAATTTAGCCCTCTTATTTGAATGCATTATTGTGTCTTGCGTTGTGTGAATATGTACTGTCTTTCCATGGGATCCTTGTCTCTTTCAGTGAATGGGTAGTTATTCACTATTTCTTTTTGTCTTCCGCATCCATTGTGTAATCTGTGTCAAGTGCAAAATTTTTACATTTCTCAGCGGTGTGCTTCAGAACCATTAAAGAGTTTCTCTTCCTGACACCATTGGTGGTTTTATTTCCCTCATTTTACAAGAGGGGAAAAAAGGTAAAAAACCCATGAACGTGTAGTTGTGATATCCCTACCAACATGCATTCTCGGCAGGGTTTGAGCCATGATTTTCAGCTCTGCAGCAGACCTCGACCACTTGTGCTAGACTAGAGGGCAACTAGCTACAGTAGCTAGTGACTGAAAAGGGGTGGAGGGAGTAGGTTATGTGCTGGGTGCAAAGGGTGCTCAAGTTGAGCCCAGCCTGGCTCATTCTGGAGAAGAACTGAGGGATCTGCCTGTGCCCCCTATTCCATGCTCCCACCTTTTGGGTAATGCTGGCCTATTGATTAGCTGTTCATTGGTATAACATAAGACTTTGCTCTTTTATTGCTGGGTTACTTTTTACATTTGAGGGCTCTTAAATTTTTTAAAATTTATTTTTAGAAACTTCAAGAGAATTAGAGCCCCGGGGTCACCTATATCTATCAGTAAGGGTGAGTGAGTAGTGACTATGGATAATGGAAACAGGCAACCTTTAAAACAAAGTCATAATGTGGTTTCTGGAGGCTAAACTTAATTTAATAGGTTAACCAGCTATCTAAAGAAATTTATCTTGCTCCCAGAGGCCTCAGCAGTGTTTTTAACTCAGGTTGGTTGAGAGTCTGTTTTTTGTGAATATAAACACGCTGCCCATTGTTCTTCTAGTTGTGGAATGGAGGGTTGTTTTCTTTGTTCACCGTACCTTTCGGGTGTATTGCAAGATACAGTTCTTTTACTCCATTGTTTGCTCTTCCTGACTGACTTCATAGCTCTCTGACTCTATATACAAAGGTGCCTCCATCATCTCTTAGCTCACAATGCTTCATTTAAAAGCTAACAGAGAGGCAAATAAACATCTTTTCTCTGACAGGAAACATGTTTCTCCACCTTTGCTGTGACCCATAAATGAAGAATGTATTTTCACTATGCATGGATAACTCATTGCATGGTGTTTGTACATACATTTAAGGCATTAATGACCCTGGCTTTCATTTAAGACCTTACATGTCATAGTTTTGGCAACCTGGGGCATGTTGCAGAAGGAAGGATTTGACCAGTGGCGGAAGGAGCTACCTGCCCAGCAGAGGTGTATGATGGTCTGACATTTGTGTGGTAAAGTGTGGAACTTGTGTGTTGAGTTGAAAAGGCAATGGAATAGATGTTCTAAATGAAATACTTTGATAATAAAAAGATATAACTGTTGGAAGACACAGATGATTGAATTTTAAGTGTTTTTTTCCCTGTTTCCTTTTTTAAAAGCAGTATTGGCAATTACCTAGCTCTGTTATAGTGATTCGTTGTGGTCTTGATAGATAGTTTTATGGTTGGAACAGAGGTTACTGTAGGTGTTGCTTGTATATCACATCTTATGCCCCAATACTCTCATAGCTGCACAAATCTCCTGTATCTCTTACAGCCTCAGGCATGAAGACAAAGCATTTCGTTGTGAGTGGCTGACTAGAGCAGTGGTTCTTAACCTTTTCCCAGCTGTGGCACACCTGGATACCTTTAATTATTTTGAGGTGCACCACCAGTAGGCTCCAAATGAGCTCATGAATATTCATGAGCCTGTCCTGAACTCAGAAGTTTTTCAAAATGTTCCCTCTAAGCCGGTGATGCAGCTGAGCAACTTATGGATGCAGCTGAGCAAGTTCCTGGGCCCGGGTCAGGCCCCTGAGCCACTGCCCGTCGGCTCCCCAAGTGCATCCATAACTTGATGTTGCATCACCAACTTGGAGAGGGAACATCGTATAGATTTTCTGATTGAGATGCCTCTTCAAATAGTTAATCTTCCATGAACTCCATGTCTTTCCTTTAGCAAAATCACAGCTTGTCTTGGCTTCTGCACATGACAAGCATAATATGCCATAGTCCTCAGAGTAAGAAAATAGCTGACCCAATTTGACATGCTGCACCTCTCCAGATTCCATAGTCTCAGTTGCAATTAATTCATTTAGCCATGTCATCTTAAAACTTCCAATACTTTTATATTTCTTGCAATCACTGCAATTGTCTTCTACCACACTGTTGGCTGTACACTTTGTCATTTTGTGTTATGAATTTGTGAAGCTGCTTGTGGGACAGCTTCTGATTTTTTTTGTTGTCTGTAATCTCAGCTCACCTTTAGAAGATGGGAAACTATATAAGCAAATGTGTGAGCAATTACACAGATAAGAGCTGATGATCACCAATAGCCAAGAATCTATATATATTTTTTTTTTACAGATTCCTAATGAATGTGCCAATTCTGACTAGATCTCACTCACTGAGCTAAATGAAGTCACCCTGATTTAGGCCTATATATTACTTGAGTTGATGTTAATTAAGGTCAATGACAGTTTTTCCATTTTACTTAAAAAGTTAGATCAGGCTGCCTTCTCTTTCTGCTACAGTCCCCATCTACCAGTTTTGTGCTGTTCTTGACTGCAAGCTTTGAACTTTCCTTTGCCAGCTTCCAACTGAAAACAGAGCTGTGCTAAAAATACATGGAGGGGACACCTCCTCCTAAAGCCATTGTTTATGGCACTTGGTAAAGATATCAAAATGGGAGGACATGCAGTTTGCCTATAATGTATTGTCAGGGCCATTCACTTAAATGTGAGCACAGGTGGGGTGTGCGTCTTGGATACCACAGAGCCAAACATGTGTGAATACCTAGTATAGTAAGCCATTGAGAGATCCTGGGATGGAAAGTGCTGTAAAAGTGCTGTGTGTTAATAAAGTAACATAAGGCTCTATACAGTTTTCTGTGTTTATTCTGAATCTTGGGTGGAATTTGTGTGTTGTGTTTACCTATCCCACTGTTTCCCAACCAGTGTGCCACAGCGCACAGGTGTGCCACAGAGTTTTTTGAAAAACTACTCAAAGAGCTCTGCATTGGCTCATGAAAATATTTGGCTTCATTTGGAAACTACATGGCAGTGTGCGTCAAATGAATTAAAGGTAGCAAGGAGTGCCACTGCAATGGCAGAGAAAACATTGCGAATCACTGACATGTGGCAGCAATGACTTGAAAAGGAAACAATATGTTTCCTTACACATCAACACTCCCCTCCCCGCTGCGTGGCATGAGTTTACCCCCTCTTCTAATCTGCCCCCAGCCCTGGAGCCCCCACACTGGCTCCTCCACTCACCCGCCTCCGCTCCCTGCCAGCCCCGATCGCCCAGCTTTTCCACTCCCTGCCAGCCCCGACCGCCTGGCTCTTCCACTACCCGCCAGCCCTGATCCTCTGCTTCCTGCCAGCCCCGATCGCCCAGCTCTTCCGCTCCCCTCCAGCCCCGATCCTCCACTCCCCACCAGCCCCAATCCCCCGGCTCCTCCGCTTCTGCTCCCTTCCAGCCCCTCCCGAGGCTTCCTGGCACCCAGGAGAAATGCTTCTGGGGCCAGGCATGGCTTGTGGCTGCTGGACCTGCGCTGGGGTCAGCGCTTGCTGCGCCAGTGAGCGGCAGAAGCTGCGCTACTGCTCACTGGCACAGCTTAAAGGGAACACTGGGCACATCTGCTTAGGTGATGGCAGACTGGTTGGGAAACACTGGCCTAGAGGACTTAAGTAACTGTCATTTTCTCTTGACCAAGTCTGATAATGGCAGCAACCTCTGGTGGTGGTCTGTAAATCTGGATGTCATAGGTCACCATACAGTTGAAAGGAAAGTTCTGTTCATGTTATCCTGATTTATGGAGCTCTTGTCAAAACTGCCAAGCAAGTTTTGAGCTAAAATTCCCACAAAGAGGGCTGCATTTGTAAATATATTCTATACTGTGCCAGCTTCTCAAAACAAACAAACAAACAAAACCTACAGTCTTGTAAATGTCTGTAAAATTGTAAAATGATCTGTGTTGGCTGGAAGAGAGATTTAATATTCATTGTATGTGTAGCATATGAACTCTTGAGAGAACATAGATAAGGTCAAATATTTTACTTTTAAGCCAAGTCTACAGTTCATGTTTTAAGTGGTGTTTGCCTTTCTGACAGAGAGTGGCACTTTAAAACATTGCTTAAAAGTTGCACCAAATGGACATGCATTACATTTGTTCTGTGGTCAGCGGAATGAAACAACCTATTCTTTACTTTGCTGTGGTTACTGTTATTAACGAAAATGGGAGGACAGTCCCCTACTATGTTGTGAACGCATGCTTGAACAATGCTTTTGTGTCCTATTTCTCTGGAAGCTGTTAACAAGGTGAAGACAAACATTGGTGGCTTATTTGTAGTATGCATGAGACTTTATAATGATGCATAGACTTATTTTGGTATGTGTTATGGTAGCCTGTAATATTTGTGGCTTTTTTGATCTTTAGGCTGAGTGATGTGTGCACTTCAGCACACAAGCTCAGAGGTTTCTAGGTAAGAGCCCATTGGGACTATGTATACATCCTACATGTTTTCTTGGAGCACAGAGACGGTTCCTTCTGATTGCCGTACACATTGGGCAGAAATTTAGAATCACAGAAGATTAGAGTTGGGAGGGACTCAGGGAGATTATCTAATCCAACCTCCTGCTCAAAGCAGGACCAATCCCAACTAAATCGTCCTAGCTAGGGCTTTAACTTTGTGGTTTCCGTGGCTACCCCTGTTAGTCCATTTCAGAAAACTTTAACTATGAGAACTTATTCTCCCCCCATGCAGTGATGGCTCTTCAGAGCCTAGAAAGAAGAGGCACAAATGGAACCATGAGTATGCCTATCATTGACTGATTCAAAGCCAAGACATCTCTAGCAGTGGGCTACTCCTGAATATCAGGAATATTTTTGTGCCAGGGACTCTTGCTGTCAGGTGTGTCAGGGCCGAGTGCCTTGACATTAGGTCTGTTGTTTTAACTTCCTTCATTGCTGTGTAGCTGTTGTGGGGTTCTGTGGTGGCAGGAGGGAGTCTTTATGCCAGATTACCCTTTTGGGTACTTGTGGTCTTGAATGTTGAGTTGGTTGCTAATTGTTTCTGTTCCTCCTTTATCACCTAAGCATTTGACTCTTTCAGCTTCTTCTCCTGTGGCTCAGTTCAGCTCAAAAGAGATGGACGTTGCCTTTTTCATAGGGGAGGTCCTTGTGTTTTGGTCCAAGCAATGGTGATCTGTCTAGGGCCTGGTCTCTGATTGGTTTTGCCAATCCCATTTTTCAGTGCTTTTTTTAAGAAGTATCTAACAGCCTACGTACACTAGTTTATAATGATCATCAATAGGAGTAGTCTTTGGGTAGTTGAGGGCACAGAATGATCTAGAATATTCCCACGAAACAGTCTTTTTTCCAGCACATATAATTCACACAAATATATTAGAACTCAGGGCTGCAAGGAGGATGCTTTTATCTTCCAAAAACTGCTAGACGGAGGGCTCCATGTTTCTTTAGAGCAGATACTACAGTTGTGGTGGCTTAGCCTAACCACTCAGAATACGTATGTGTGGGACATATCTGTGGGAGAAACTTTGCTGTGGAGGTCATCCATTTTGCAGGGAAATCTGTTTTGCCTACCAGTTGTTTAGGCTGGGATGGGTGAAAGAAGCCTCCTTCCATTATCATTCTGGCTGATGGTGTCCAGATGTGGATAGTTCTTCTCTTTAAACCTGACTGCATCTGCTTTTAATGCTAAGCTGCTCTGGTATTTCAGCAGCTACACCAACTCTCAGGTGGCTCTCATGAATGCCCTTGATCTTGTAGAATGCTGGTCTCACGTACTTTACTGTTCCTGATCTCCTTCCCAGAGGAGATCTACGTTTTCTCTTCCTTTAGCTATCTTCTTAAAGAGCTTCTTCCCATCTGAATCCTTAGGAATTAAGTCTCAATATTTAGCACAATCCCAGAAAGTGTGTTGGGGCAGCCTTTTGGTTTAGTGGTCTACTGCTTTCTTCCCATGTGGTTGCATACTTGGAGACCCATTTTAGACATGTTGCTTACAAATAGATACTTTCTTGTCCATGCCTTCTGTTTTATTTTGAACTTCTGAACTCTGTGTCCTTGTGAATGCTGACCTTTGAAGTGTTGTTTTTTGTAGCCATAGTTTCTATAAGAAATATTAGTTCATTGGTAGCTTTTTTTTTTTTTTTTTTTTAAATGATTATTTTGTCCTGTCAGGTACGTGTAGCTATCTAGTGTTTAGGAAACAAATATGTTTGAATAAATATTTCAAGTAATAAAAAAGAGAAGTGAAATACAGCACTTACCATGTAATGTCTTTTTTCTAAAAGTACAACTACTAAAACTTTCAATGAGATACAGTGGTGCTGGAGCAATTTTCTGGCAGTAGCGATGCTGAAAGAGGAAACTGTATTTGAGTTGTTTTCACTACTTGAAGGTTCCCCTGCTCTCCAACCTTTGTGGTGGCACCTATGAGAAGATTTGCAATTCTGGTAATCTTAGGCTAATCACTTTTTAAAAATCTTTCCCTTAGTTTTCTTCTTGTAAAATTGGGATAATCCTACCTAGTTATGTGGGTTTTATGGAACTGTGCTTTTTGTGCATACAACAAGAAGAAAAAACATGTTGATATCCACTAAAAGACTAAAATGTTTTCATCTTGAAAAAAAATTATTTTTCTAATTTAATAGATGCAATCTTAAAGAATAATGTTTATTCAAATAGGAAAATCTTCAAAACCCATTTCCAGTCAAGATTCTGAAGTAACAATGACTAGTTATATGCCATAGATTGCATCTTTAAAATAATCAACTGCATTTTTTCTTGTGATTAAAGAGCTTTGCACACAATATTTTAGTTCATCCGAGTTCTGTTATGTATAGTGCTAAACAAAAAGCAAATCACTGTGCAAGTTCAAATGCCATCATAAACCGTTTGGAAAAAGCAGATTGGGGGGGTGGGGTTGAAATAAGTATGCCTTGTATATTTCTGTTTTCAGTTAAGGATTTTAGCAAAAAAAAATTAACTGTTTTTTCAATTGCTGTGCATTGTTTGCACTGTTGTGAAAACACATTCATTTATAAATTTATAATTTTATTTTATTAAAGCTGGAAGAGATCTTTAGATCATCTAGTTCAGGCTCTGTGTCATACGAATATTGTCAGAATTTTACCAGTTACCTTTGTATTGAGGCCAATAATTTAGAACATAAGTTCAAGAATATTAGAACAAAAATTCTATGTATTTTTTTCCCTGTGAAGGTATTTATGGACCATAAGCAGGTCATCTTCCATCTTTTGATTAAATCAAATGATTGAGTTCTTTAAGTATCTTGTTGTAAAGCATTTTTTCCAGCCGTTGCACCACTTTTGTGGCTCTTTTCTGCACTCTCTCCAATTGTTCATCCTTTTTAAAATATGGAAAATGTGTCACGAACAGAGTAGTTTCTAGTATGGGCCTTATCAATCTTATGTACAGAAGAAAAATTACCTTCCTACTGCTCACTCACATGTTTAGACATCTGAGGATCACAGAGGCCCTGTTTGCCGAAGTGTCACACTGGGAACTCGTATTGGATTGTTTGTCTACTGTTAACCCTTAAAATCACTTCAGAGTCACTGCTTTCTAGGACCCAGTCCTCCATTCTTGCAGATATGGGCTACATTCTTTTAATTTCGTGTTCGGCTATATTAAAATCCATTTTGTTCACCCATTCTAGGGTTCTGACAGTTGGAGATTTAAGATACCTGGAGCATGGGGTTGCATTACTGATCATCTTGGCTAACAGAAATTGGTGGATCCATCCTCCAAGAATTTGTATAATTCTTTTTTGACCCCAGTTATACTTTTGGCCTTCACAATATCCCATGGTAATGAGTTCCACAGGTTAACTGTGTGTTAAAGTTCTTTCTTATTTTTGTTTTAAACCTGCTGTCTATTCAATAACAGTTTTGTGTACTAATAATTCCAAAACAGGAGACTGACAAGGGACATCTTCAGAGTAACTGAGTTTCATCAAACTTATCAATTTTGTTTAGTCTAATGGGCAAAAGTAATTTAATCTCAAGTATTTTGAAGTAAAACTTGCTACACATATACCCATCTTTCATTGCCATCTGCTGGCAAGACAGAGGTTTCTTTAGTGTCTCTTCACAAACTTTTAGCTATTTTCAATAATGAATTGAAAATATTCACATTAATTTAAATGTAACATTAATTTTCTAAAATCAGAAGTTGTTTGCTTTGATCTAAAAACAAATGAAGATAAAAACCTTTTAAGTGAGTCCAAACAAAAACTTTTAAAATTAAAATGTGTTTTTATTGCTGTTTCTGTCTTGGGTAATTTGATCTGAGGAAATTGGCGAAGTATTTTGTTATGTAACTTTCCCTCATAATAACAGGGATGTCAAGCTAAGAATTAAACTAATGGGAAATATCATGCTAATGAACTGAGCTCTAATTAGAGCTTTCTGCTCATTAATCCATTAGATTAGTGTATCAGCCCTGAAGTCTGCAAAGCAGTTAGACTGCAATTTAATTGTCTTTCATGAACCACCTGATCATCATGATGGACTCTCGGCATAGCTAGATGCATTGCAGGCTAGCACAGTGACCTGTCGCACGGTGTATCAGTTGCATAGCTGGTGGAAGGACAGGATATGAGCAGTACAGAGGCAGTATGGGATGCCTCTGAGGATAAGGAATGCTGCTTGTTTTCACTGACACCTGATAACTACTGAAGGAATAGCCCTGAGGTTTTCATCAGAAATGGACAACTTAGCATGAATCCTTCACAAAATTGATCATACAGTATTGTATTCTGCTGCTTAGTGGAATAGAAATCTATTGTCCTGGAGTCTAATAGAACCTTCTTTTGAAGCTTTACTGGATTATGTAGGTTTTTTTTGTTTTTTATGTTTCTTTGGAAGATTGCATCTGTGGTTCAGTGACTCGAGGCAGAGTGTGTTCATCCCTTCCTTTAATTTTTCACAGACAGGTAGTTCTTTGTGCAGCTTGAGAATCGCAATTAGTGTTGCCATTCCATATGATCTAAGATGTCTGATATCACTTGTGTCCAGAACAATCTTATCCAAAATATAAAACAAGCTATAATCATTAGATGCAAGAAGAGCAAATAGATATTACCTTAAAAAAATCAAATCTTTATTAGCAGTACCTAAAGCTAGAGTGCCAAGGTGAGGAGAGTAACTATTATTCAGAGAGAGCCAGGCGGTCCCAATGTCTGATGGAGAGTTTTTTTGCCTGACATAATTAGGTCAGCAGTTCTGTAACAGAAGTGGATATAAGGCATCCTATGAAACTTATGGAGCTGCGATATAGACCTGAATCCACTGACTCTACCTGCAATTTCTGTGGATGGTCTTCATTTGGGGGTATGATCTCTTCAATCCAAAGCCTGCTTTTTTTGCATTCATTTCCCTCCTTTCTTTTTTCTGCTCTTTTCCAGTAGTTTCGATTCCAAATAGATTCTTTGTTTGCATATGAGAATAGACTCCCTTCCTACCGGGAAATATCCCTCCTCATAACAGGATGCCATCAAGCTGGAAGGATTCTGCTGTTTATGTGCTTAAAAAATAAAAGTTGCTATATGACACATAAGTATTCAGTTAGTCAGAGGCGGCCTTAGGCAATTGGGGGCCCTAGGCGAAGGTCCTTTATGGGGCTCCTTGTAGGCCCCTATTGCTGTCCTCACCAGAGCCCTGGTCCTGCCTGCAGCCCTAACCTCCCCCTCCATGGTCCCAACTCCCACAGGGGTGGTGGTGGAGCAGGGGGCCATGGACCGCCAGGGCCAGAAGCTGCACCACTCATCTGTCCGCCTGGCTTCTCTGCAGCGGGGGCGGAGAAGCACTCCCCGCCTACCTCCAGGCAGCTGCACCTCCCCATGGCAAGGAAGGAGAGCAGCTGGTGTGGAGCTGTGGCTTGTAGGGGCAGGAACCTGGAGCGACCCACTCTGAAGAGTTCAGGCTGCTTTGCCCCCAGCTACCCCAGGGCTGAACAGAGACTGCCTTGCCCCCAGGCCCTGGATCAGGTCCATTCAGATCTGAAGTGGCCGGGGGCAAAGTGGCCCGAACTTGTGGCCCTGCCCCTGCAAGTTGTAGCTCTGCGTTGGCCACTCCTCTCTGCCCCTGAGCAGATGTGGCCGGCTGGGGGTAGGCATGGAGTGCTGCTCCACTCCCTTCCCCCCGCAGAGGGGCCAGGCTGGCAGGTGGGTGGTACAGCTTCTGGCCCTGGTGATCTGTGGTCCCCTGCTCCCCCACTACCCCATGAGAGCAAGGTTAAGTGAAGCAGGTGACTGCTACAGGTTCCTTACTGCTCGGTGCCCTAGGTGGCTGCCTGCTTCCCAAAGAAGTTGCCTCTGCAGTTAGCAGTTTGATTTCATCATATTGCATTTTTGGAATCCTCAAACACCTATGTAGGTTGAGCCCACTTTCCAGAAGCTTCTACCTCAGCTATCAGCTGCCTGCGTCAATGGGTGGGAGAAACTGATGGTGAGAAGGGGACAGCCCCAGTACCAAGAGAGGATGATGCTCGGCAAGGGCCAATAGGTAGCTCCTTGGGAATCTTTTGCAGCCATTAGCTAGCTGGGGGAGAAGGATGCTGATTGGCCAACATTCCCCAGCTCCTAGTGTTTAGCCCAGTGCGGAGTATCTTTATACTCCATTCCAGCAGGTAAAGGGTTCTTCACCACTAACTTGCAGCATCAGCAGTCACTGTCCTCAGGATGCAGAAGAAGATCGGTGAGGATTGTGGGGAGAGGAGGAAAGTGGGCCCTATGTTGCCTCCCCTTTGTGTCACCAGGTGGCATCATTCCTAACACACAGGTAGGAGACAGGACAGCTGATGTCTGCGACTAGAACTTACATAAGATCTGATTCTCCACTCAGGAATCATCTGTTTTAACGGGTTAAAGAGAAGCTTTGGAAAGAAGAATTTGTGATTTATTTTTTATTTATTTATTTTTTTTACCTGTTCAGGGAAGACAAATGGAGCAAGGGGAGGAAAAGCACAGGCGTGAGGAGGGATGAAAACTGCAGAATGAAGGTGCCTCAGACTCTTGAGAATGTCTCCACAGTCTTTCACTTGTATGCAAGTGTAATTTTTGAGTCGCACCCTGAGAGACATTATTTCCTTGCTTAGGTATGGGGCTCAGAGCTATTAGCGGGGGCTCAGGCCACATATGTGGGGGCAGCATGATTAAGGTGATACTGAGAATTTAGGCAGAAGAGCCTGACTTATCTTGGGGGGGAAAAGTAAGCCAGGACATTTGGCTGGGTTCTGACTCCTCATCACCCTGAATATCATCTGCATTCACAGCTGTTGGGTTGCCAGTGCCTACACTTACGCTTCAAAACTCATCTGCAGAAGACCATCTGTGCTTTGTTTCATGACAGGAAACATTTTAGTTTCCAAGGCAGGTACAAATATGGCAGTAAGAGTTGTGGGGGTCTGCAGCACACTCTCCTATTATGGGGAAGAGGGTGACTGAAAGGGCAGAGGGCAATAGGAAAGCGGGCTGCAAGGTTCCAGTGCTTCATGGGAGGCAGCAGTAACCATGGAAAAGGCACCTCCACTTAAGGCACTGGTATTGGGAACTTGCTATTGAACTATCCTAGGAAAACAGATGCTGTTGATTTGTGGAATGGTATCTCAGCAGCTTTCCAAATCCATTATGAAAGTAGGAGGTGCCCCTCCTTGGCAGAGAGCTTGAAGGCTTTGATCATACAGTAAGGTCAAAGATCACCTCGGAATTTAAAGCTGGGAGAATGGCAGACCCCTTCTGGTGTATTCCAGAGCCAATTTCTGCACATTTCTCCTGAGTATGGGACCAAAGAAGGTGACTGGGGCTACAGGGTGATCTGTCACCTGTCCTGCCCCGATCCTCATCTGTAAAGGACCATATTAACCCAAGCCGGTCAGTGAGATAGTCATCATGTAGTATCCATGGTTAGTCACTGTAACTTTGAAGCACTGTTGGCAAAATGTGATATCCAGTCTGCATTCCAGTTACTTGCACTGCATCGCAGGGGCTTTAAACAGCTTGGGTTTTAGTTGGAGGCCAGTGCTCTTGGGATAAAGCCATATCCATTGGATGCTAGGTGTCACGTGCCGCTTTTGAAAGCTTCAGCTCAGTATGTTCGCAGATGACACCAAGTTGGGAGAAATGGGAGACATGCTGAAGGGTAGGGACAGGATTCAGGGAGACTTAGACAAATTGGGGCAGTGGGCCAAAAGAAATTTCTTGCAGTTTGACAAGGACAGATGCAAAGTCCTGCACTTAGGATGGAAAAACCACATGCCCTGCTACAGGCTGGGGACAGATCAGCTAAGCAACAATACTGTAGAAAAGGACCTTGGGGTTATGGCAGATGGGAAGTGGGATATGAGTCAACAGTGTGCTCTTGTAGCCGAAAAAGCTAATGGCATATTGGGCTGTATCAGTAAGAGTGTTGCCAGCAGATTGAGGGATGTGATTATTCCCCCCTATTTGGCACTGGTGAGGCTGCATCTGAAATACTGTGTCCAGTTTTGGGCTCCCCACTACAAAAAGGACATGGATAAATTAGAGTCCAGTGGATGGCAATGAAAATGAATAGGGGGCTGGGGCACATGACTTGTGAGGGTAGACTGAAGGAACTAGGCTTATTTAGCCTGCAGAAGAGAAGACTTGGAGGGGGGGATTTGATAGCAATCTTCAACTGTTTGAAGGGATGCGCCAAAGAGGAGGGAGCTAGGCCGTTCTCAGTAGTAACAGAGGACAGAACAAGGAGCAATGGTTTCAAGTTGCAGCTGGGGAGGTCGAAGTTGGATACTAGGAAAAACTTTCTCACTAGGAGAGTGATGAAGCATTGGAATGGGTTGCTTAGGGAGGTGGTGGAATCTCCATCTTTGAAGATATTAAAGTCTGGTTAGACAATAACCTGGCTTGGATGATTTAGTGGGATTGCTCCTGCTTTTAGCAGGGGGTTGGACTAGATGACCTCATGAGGTTCCTTCCAATCGGATGATTCTATGCTGGAGTTGACAATTGTATGTGAGACTGGCCAACCTCAGAAGGTGCAGTTTCAATGTAGGGCTAGGCAGCTCTGGGTACACACTTCTGGCATTTTAGAACCTAGCCAAGTGCCTTGGGTTTCCCTTGCCATGGAAAAAAATGAGATTTATTGTACTTGGGCCTTGAACTGGACAGTTTGGGGTGTGTCTAGGCTACCTAAAGAGAATTTGAAATAAGTCAGGACTCTGCTATGGGTTCTTAAAGGGCCAAAGAAAATTACGTTGAGGGAGCTATATGTGGTCATGGGGCACCTAAACTATGCACACTGGGTGCTGGCTCCCAGTTGGACTTTCTTTGCTTATCTGGTATCTGCCTTCTCCAGGGACCAAACTCCCCACCACATTATCAGACCAACGTGGAAAAAGGCTTAGGACAGTGGGAAAATTTCCTGGAAGAATTGAATGGGGATTCAGTATAGCAGTTGGATTGGTGGCTCAAAACTCGGGTGCAGGTGCAGTCTGTCTTGGGAGGCAGAAGTTTTGGAATTTACTTGCAAGTAGAGTGATGTACACAGAGGTGGCCAAAAAGCTGGGTATTTCAAGGGAACATCGCCTTCCTTGAACTTTTTCCTGTACTGATGGCAGTTGCTATTTGGAGAGTAAACTTTCAGAGCACAAAAGTGGGTTTCTGGTGCGATAAACCACCTGTGGTCTATATTGTAATATGAAGGGCTAAGCGTGCTTTAATATGCTTGTGTTTTAACATCCTTTTTTATGCAGTGTATGTCCTGAGAGTGAATAATGGTGTTGCCAATGCACTAACTTGATTTCAGAACAACAGATTCTGGAAACTCCTCTGCTAGCCAGCTTCCTAGACTGATGGGTTCACTTTATAGGAAGCTATAAATTTGTAGGCTGGAATAAAATTGCCCTATTCTTACAGAGCTTGGAAACCATAAATCTCTGTTATTAGCATCAGTATGTGCTCTGTGTCATAAACTGCAGAACAGGTATAGAAATAGGAACGGTGAGAGGCAAAATAAGAGGAGCAATCTAGAAACATATAATTTTATTCTAGCAGTTTGCACCTTTCTTTTTGTCCAGTCAGAATCTGATAGAGCAATCTGTTATCTTGGCATTTGTGATTGGGGGAAAAACAAAAATCAGTGAAATGTGGTGGAATTCTTTTGAGTCCATTTTCTGGTCTTTTCAACATGCAGAGTTGGCTTTAGATATGGGTCTATCTGAAATAGTTCAGATGTTTGATATTTATTCTCAGTACAGAGAGTTCTTTGTATGTTTTTGCTCTTTTTCCTGAGTTTCAAATGCATTCTTTGCCTTAAACATACCTTGACTTCATAAAGCAAATGTCTGATCATTCCTAATGTCTAATTTTCAATCTAAACAAATTATATATTTATATCAGATGTCTATCCCGTATGTACTCTTCCTGTGGACTGTACCTTGAATATGCAAGGGGTGGGGTCTGAACTTGAAGAGGTCTTTCATTTTAGGCTTCTGTGATCTGGCTGTTACAGAGATTAAGGGAGAAAGTGAAAGACATGATGAAAACAAATTCTAATCAGTTTTTGAACTTCATCTTGCCTTGCTGACTAGTTTCTGTGTGAGACTTCTGCAAAAGATTTAAAAAATTATTTTCTAATGTTAATTTTTTTTGCTATGTCATTAAAATGCACATCAAGATTAGATTTAGTTCTGTGTTTATGGAGATGTTAGTCAAAGCAGGCTATCTACTTTGCATCAAACACAGTCAAAGGACTGGAAAGAAGGTTCATAAACAAAGCACCCCTGTTCAACTGAATTCTTATTCTGCAGATCTCTTTAGTCCCTTACACTTCATATACATTGCATACTTCACTTAAGCTCATTTCTTTAGGATTGAAGGGATCAGAAAAACCACTAGTTCAGTTCTCCTGGTGACAGTTACAAACCTAATTAAGCGCACTATGTTTCTTTTATAATTGCAGTGGTTTTAGATTTTGCTGACACGCATCCTGTGTTACTATCTGTACAGTAGAACAAAGAGAAACTTCTTTTAGCATCAGCTGTGTCAGTCCCCCAGTGGAGTTAGCAAGCCATACATTCATTCAATGTTGCCAAAATTCGAAGGGGCAGACGTGTTAGTCTAGTTCAGTAAAACAAAGAAACAAGGAGTCCTATGGCACATGAAAGACTAACAAATTTTATTTTTTGCATGAGCTTTCATGTGAGAGAATCCCACTTGGTCAGACTAATTCTTTTAACTTTGAAATCTTTTCCTTAAAAAAGCTAAACCACACTAAGAAATAATTGTAAGAAAGATTGCACAATTTCCTTTATACAAGGAGGTCATACAGAATTCTTTTCCAATAAGGGCCAGCCATCAGCTTATTTTCATCCTTAAAGAACAAACCTATGTTTTTGGGACCAAATTCTTTACAAGTTAAAATAATTTATCATTGTGATCAGCTGCAATACTCTTTTTACCAGCTGCTGTGGATCATATACTCGTTTTGTTTTGTTTTGTTTTGTTTTGTTTTGTTACTTAACTATTTTGCATGTATGAAAAAATCTCCTGTATATTCTTGTACAGGCAATTCTGACAAAGAACAGAAGTTACACTGGAGTTCTTAAATTTTTGAAGGCAAACCTCAAGGTTTTAGCTAGATGTGCCACAAAAAATGTTTTGGTATGGAATTGTGTTGCAGAAATTTTTACCCACACTAAATGAGAGCAATAATTTAATCTTCTGCATCTTGGGGTTAGTGCAGTTCTTGGATCTCCCTCATCCCACATAGATTTTCAAATCAAAGATATTGCAAAAGGTTAGGGGAAATAGTTTTTCTTTTCTTTTCTTTTCAGACAGTTAACTATTACCATTGAGACACATACGACTACTGCCTCATATCATTTGTCGGGACAGCAGAGCCAATAACATTAGTAAGAGAAAGATTTATGGAAGATTCAAGCAACAGATTTAATACTGATATATGTTGCACTCTAGTAATAGTTCTCAATCCAGCTACTGTAGTCTTAATTGCTGTGTATGAGTTCCCAAGCAAGCTGCTTTTTTAAAAAAAAGTTTTTCACAGTCTGATTCTTATTCTGTTAATTTAAATTGTATTTAGTCAAACCTTTCTGTTATTCCAGAAGATCAGGTGCCAAAGATTTAGGTTTACTGTACGTAATTTAAAGACTGACAAATATCTTCAGACATAAGCTTCCATGGGCTCCAATCCACTTAGTCAGATGTGTACAGTGGAAACTACAGTTGAGAGATGTATATGTACCAATGCCAGGATGAAGGAGAACCATTACAATGGCAGGTGCTAATGAAGTTAGGGTGGATGAGGTCCATTCACACTAGTAGATTAGAAGGAGAGAATGTGTGAACAGTGAGAATTCCTTTTTGTAATGAGGTAACTGTTCCACGTCTCTATACAGATCCAGTCTGATCGTCAAGTTTGCAAAACAGCTCCAGCTCTGCATTTTCACACTGTAGTCTGTTTTAAAAGGTTTTTTGAAGTATGGCAATGTTCTAGTCTGCTACTGATTGTCCAGGGAGATTGAAATGTTCTTCTACTCATTTATGGTTGTTACCATTTTTGATGTTCAATTTGTGTCCCTTTATCCTTTTGAGTAATGGCAGTCCCGTCTAGCCAGGGCACATGGCAAAGGGGCATTGCTGGCACATGATGGCATAGATCACATCAGTTGATGTGCAGGTGAATGAGTTCCTGATGGTGTGACGGCTGTAGTCGTGCCCTGTGGTAGTATCACTAGGGTTAATGTGCGGGCAGAGTTGGCAACAGAGTTTGTTGCAGGGATTGGTTCCTGGGTTAATTTTCTTATTGTATGGTGTTTGGTTGCTGGTGAGTATTTGCTTCAGGTTGGGGGGGCTGTCTATAAGCAAGGATTGGCCTGCCTCCCAAGGCTTGAGAGAGTGTGGGATCATCTTCCAGGGTAGATTGTAAATCCTTGATGATGTGCAGAGCTGTCCTTAGGGTAGGTCAAAAGGGATATTTGACGTGGGCCATGTGCTTTTGGGGGCCCTGCGGGGCCCACACCCCTCCCCCCATGGCAGGGATCGGCAGGAGCCCCACCTCTCCCACAGTGAGCCTGAATGTTCTTGGCCAGCAGACACAGGCTCACTCAGCTGAGCAATTAGCTGGAGGGGAGAGGGAGGTTTAACCCTTTCCTCCTCCAGCAGACAGTGCCAGCACCAGCCCAGGGAACACACAGCCAGGTAAGTACTGGGGGGAGTCTGGTGGGACCCTGAAACTGAGCCTGGAGGGGGACAAAGGTGCTGTGGATCCAAGACTCCCCCTGGGCCCCGATTCACATTGGGTTGTGGGGGGCAGGTAGATCAGGGTTCGTGCTGTGACAGACCACTCCCCAGATCCCATTCAGTATGCTGCTGTGACCTCCCAATTCCCAGTCCTGAACCCTGATTCATCTCATTTTGCCAAGTGACCACTCACTCCTGAGTCAGTCCACTCCAGCCTCTTGCATGCTGTCGGTCCCAGGCACGGGGTGTATGCCTCTGGCTACGCGAGGGAGGGTCCCCCAGCAAGCACCCCCAGCCCCTGTTACTACACCAGGAGCCTCTGTCTACAGAGATTGGGAATCACTCTCAACCACCACACACTCAAGCCCCTCCATTTAACAAAGAAATGGATTGTGCCCAGCCTCCTTCACTCACACCCTCTAAAGATCACACAGCTTTAGGGAAAACAACTACTAGTTTATCGATCAGATTATAATTCTAAGTGAGAATATGGCCAAGCATGGCAGAATCACAGTATAAGTAAGTCAGGAGAGACCACAGAAAATAAAAGGCAAAATACGCATACTAACCTAATACTTCTACTTCTACCTCATAGTCCAAACAAGTTTATGCTCAAGGTGTTTGGCAGTTAGATGTTTGCACAGCCAGTCTCTACCTGAGGCCAGGCAGGGTCCATATCTTGCTTGGAGTTGTTTCAAGATGGAGAGTCCCAGCTCAAAAAACCTTTTAAAACTTCCAGGTCTCAATTTCCAAAGGGATAGCCGTTAGTCTAGTCCAGCGCAAAAACCAAACCAAAACAAACAAACAAACAAAAAAAAAACACCTCATACCAAGGAGTTGTGTGGCACTTAAAGACTAAAAGATTTATTTTTCACATGAGCTTTCATGGGAGAAAATCCTACTTCATCAGATGCTTGTCTCAGTCTTCGTTTCCAAACCCCTCAGCCCCTCCATTTCAGGGCTAAGGTGATTCTTTTGTCTCATCACAGACACCTTCATTAGCTTACCTTTGTCTCTGTCTGACACTGCTGGGAGAGACCTCTCTCTCTTTCCTTATCCCTGAGCCATAGAAAGCATGTTACATGTTTGTTCACACATATGAAGTTGTAGGAAACATATCATGATAGAACTCATAGGTTATTAGCATCCACACAGAAACATTGCATGGTGCAATTGGCAGCAAAGCATACAATTCCAGTGTATAAGTGAACAGGAAAATCATGTAGCTCATAACCCAGGGTTCACACCATCAGACATGCCCTCTGGGCCTCGGGTCATGCTGGGTTGGTGGCCAGGCAAGAGGATGGCAGGCAGGCCAGGCCAAGGACTGCTCCCCCCCCCAAGCCAAGTGGCGAGGCTGGAGGGCAGGCTGGGTCAGGGATCCTGTGTGATCATTGATCATCACTGGCTATTTACAGACATGGCTTTTGCTTTGTGTTTGCTTTCTGGGGTGGACCCTCGCTTTTGGGGGACTTCTTTGCATCGCTTAGTCACTAAGGTAGTACTTGCATTTCATCAGGACAGGCTGGTATTAACTGATTCCATCACACACACCCTTCATTCACACATCTTGTTCACACATTTAAATGAAATTCCAGAGTATACACCTAAAAAGTTTTATCAAGAATACAAAATAGAGTTCTAAATTTACAACATCAAGCTTTGTTGGACATTGGTTACAATGTCTATTAAACTGAGTTAGTTATTTCAGTTATGATATTAAAGAACAGATACAGTGTTGCCTAACAGATGCTTTAAAAGGTACATTCAATTAATTTTATCTCTGTGTCCCTACATTGTGGCTACAGAAGCCTGCTACACTAGCACAAAGAATACAGTTAGGGAAAGGAATTCCTTGAGTGAAGTATATGGTATTAATTTATACAGTATTGCCAGTTTCAAGAGATCAAAAATCTCAAGAATGGGAAAAATAAGTCGGGGGGGGGGGCAAGATCATACTGTGTTTTAGAAGTAATCTCTTGATGTTTGGATTCCCCCTATCCATCCCAGGGTGACTAGGTGACAATTAGTGTTGCCTGCTCTTTTTACCACACATACTGGGTAAGTTTTCATCTTTTTAACTATCTTTTTATATTTGCTGACTCTCAAGTAAATGTATGGAACTTCCTGTGTCTTGCTTCCTCAGAGCTCCTGTGTGATCATTGTAAATGGCTGGTGATCAGACACGACTTTCATCTTGTATTTTATTCTTTTTCTTTCTGGGTGGATCCTTCTTCCTTTTCCCATCCTGAGTAAAATGGACTTGTTTGCCTCATGGGTTCCCTAACTTCCCCCACCTGATTCGCATGCACCTGTAAGCTGGAACCAGGCCAGAGCCTTTTTAAATTTTCTGCCCTGCAGCGTGTCCAGGCATTTGGCCTAGGGCAGGAACAGCATGGGAAATTGCAGATGCTATGCTGCCTTCCTTGGTGCCTGACACCCAGCTGCACTTCTCTTACTCTCCTGACACCCCACTCTATCCTCCCCTGCTCTCCACTTTCATGTTGCCACTCAGAAGATTGTGGGGGAGGCAAGCATCACAGCAAAGTTTGTAGGAGGAGCAAGGCTGGAAGTCCCAGGGACAGCATGATCAATCACCCTCCCTCCTACTCCTATTTGTGGAGCTTCTTAGCTCCTAATATTCAGCAACAGGAACCTGGAGGGGTTAGGGAATGATGTGCCTTGTAAGACACTCCCCTAGGGTGGGTGGCCTTGCCCCCCAGTGCTGGGGTGGGTGGGGGCCCTGCAGAAAGCGATTCGCCCAAGGCCCCGCACCCCCCTAGGGACGGCCCTGATGATGTGTTGGAGGGATTTTAGCTGGGGCCTGTAGGTGATGGCCAGTGGTATTCTATTGTTTTCTCTGTTGGGCCTGTCTTGTAAAAGGTGGCTCCTGGGTACCCTTCTGGCTCTGTCAATCTGTTTTTTCACTTTCCCAGGTGGGTGCTATAGTTTTAGGAATGTTTGGTAGAGAACTAGTAGGTGTTTGTCTCTGTCTGAGAGACTGGAGCAGATCAGGTTGTATCTTGGCTTGGCTGTAGACAATGCATTGTATAATATGTCCAGGGTGGAAGCTGGAAGCATGTAGGTATGTATTGTGATCAGTTGATTTTCCGTATAGGCTGCTGTTAGTGTGTCTATCCTTTATTCGTACTGTAGTGTCCCAGAAGTGGATTTCTTGTCTGGACTTGTTCATGCTGACTTTGATCATGGGGTGGAAATTGCTGAAATGCCAGTGGAATTCAAGGGGCTCTTTGCCATGGTTCCAAATGATGAAAATGTCATCAGTGTAGCACAGTATATTGTAGCTTATACCTGAAGAAATTTGTTAGTCTTTAAGGTGCTACAGGACTCTTGTTTTTGCTGTATACACACTAACATCTACCCCTTTGGTATACCTACTTTATTATGTTACTTTTTGTTTTTGTTTTTAATTAAGCCTTTCAGTTGTAAGCTATTTCATCTATGGGAACCCTGCCTAAATCTAATTCTTTTACTATAAGTCTTAATGACTTCAGCATGCTTTTTTAGATAGCTATCTAAAGAACAAAAAGGATATGTCTTGTAATCTTGGAAATCCTTTGATATGTGAAGATGCTATTGATGTTTGTTACAGAATATGCTGAGTTTCTCCACTGCAAAGGGAAGAAGTTTACAGATTTTGATGAAGTTCGCCAAGAAATTGAAGCAGAAACAGACAGAGTAACTGGACTAAATAAAGGCATTTCTTCAGTGCCTATTAATTTAAGAATATATTCCCCACATGGTAGGTAAATTCATTCTGTTCTGTCATGTAACAAATAACATGCTTGTTCTGATTGTTTGACCAAAGAAAACTCCAGAAAGATATTATCTAGGATTGACTCTGAGTGAAATTCTAAGGATGTATAATTTATGTAACATTATATATTATGAAAATAAGTACTTCTTTTGGGTTCCCTACCATCCCTGGGCTTTGAACCTTGTCCGTGTTAGGAAAATGAAGTATTCCAGACAACAAGTTATCAACTGGAATGGAGAAACGTTAACACTGTAGAGAGGACTAAATAGTCTTAATCTTCATTGAAGAAAACTGGACTTTAAGTGATCATATGCAAGCTGGGTTTCAGAAATGCTAATTTGGACATGAAGCCATGTTCATGGACGCAGTGGAATTTTCACTATAGCTCAAACACTACCTCCTGTAATGGTATTATATACTGGATGAGGTAGACACTTATCTCAATGTACAGTACACATAAGCGGTTTTGAGTAATTTGCTGAAACTGCATCAGGTTCATCCAGTTCTTAATTTGTTAGGTGCCACATGTTTAGACATTCTGAAACACGAGGATGCTATTGGAAGCAGAAAACTCTGCTTATGTGGCTTTTGGAGGATGCATCCTTGCATTGGTATTTGAGAATAAGGTGGCAAAAATATATTGCTGTATTTCTCATCTGTTACCCATGGGAACCTAGACGGGTCAGTTTTACATGAGATGAAGTGCAAAATTCAGTCTATTTTTAAAATAAGGAATCAGTGGATGAGCCTTATGATCTCCAGATAAAATGTCATCAACTGTGATGGGGATCCTGTGATGCAACCTGGATGATGAGTACGTGTTTGGCCGGTCCTTTGTTGGCACTGAATGACAGGCTGGGGGCATCCCCCAACTTCACGACATATTTCAGTAACTCTTATTGCAATACTTCATAACTTTGCATACAATAATAGTACAGTCAATCCCACAGAATATTAATATTCACCAGGCCAAGACTTTTCAAATGATACCTTACAAGACATGCATTGTACAAAACATATAATAATTATATAACTCGTGAATTCAGGGGTTCCAGGGTGCCTTTTTGGGACACAGAGAGCCTACACCTAACAATGTTTTGTATTTTTTGCAACTTTTGATCCAGAAATCTCAAAGCATTTTGATAAATATTAAGTATTTGGCTCTATCGCTAATTTGCAGTTATGGAAAATGCCACATAGCTGTGTCAAGACAATGCCTTTCATCTACTCCAAGTTTTGATAAACTTACACATTGTAAGAACATTTTATAGTAGATACTGCTCTTATCTAATTTTCGTCTTCAGTCAAACTGCTCTCTCCGACTGGCTTCCACCAATATAGACCACATATAATTTCCTTCTTATCCATCAGATAAGTGGCAACCAATCTGTAGAAAATAGATTTCCCAGTTGTTTTTTCTCTTGCACATTAAAATAACTTGTGCTTTTGGCTGAAGTGCCATTTTTTAAATCCCCACATCAATTCATATTTTGATCCTGAACTGAAGGGCAAAATAACATGAGGGAAGAGAAGAAGTTTCTTTCCCATTAACAGTTTGTCTTCCGTAGTGGGTTCATTCTGTGCTTGTGGCCATGGAGTTTAATTCAGTCTTGGGTGGGCCTGCCACAGTTTGTCAGAGCAGGGCAGAACTGGGTGACCATGATTCATAGCTCCCAAGTGGAACAGATTGATTCACTGGACATCTAGAAGAGGAGTCTGAGCAAGAAGAAAGGTAACTGTTACCACCCAAGAAAGAGACCTAGGCATCACTATGGTTAGTTCTCTGAGAACTTCCGCTATATGTGCTGTAGCAGTTAAATAGGCTAATAATAAGTTAGAAAGTGTTAGGAAAATGGATAGACAAGAGGACAGAAAATATCATGCCACTATATAGATAGATAGTGAGTCTGCACCTTCACTATTATGCCCAGTTCTGGTCTTCCAATCTTAAAGGGTATAGCGGAACTGGAAAAAGTTCAGAGAAGGGCCACAAAGATGATCAAGAGTGTGGTACAGCTTCCATATGAGTAGAAACTAAAAAATATTAGGATTGTTCATCTTAGAAAAGAGACAACTATAAAGACATGTAATGAGGGCTATAAAATCATGAATGCTATATAAAAAGTGAATAGTTATGTTGTGTATGCTTTCACACAATACAAAAACTGGGAGTTGTTCAGTGAAATTAACAGACAGCAGTTGTAACACATAGAAGAGGAAGAACATTTCACACAACTAACCTGTCAAACTCATTTACCATGGGATGTTGTGTTGGCTAAAAGTATAACTGGATTCAAAACAATTGGAGAAGTACATAGAAGATATGTATATTAATGGCTGTTAGCCAAGATGGTCGGGTACATAAACCCAGGCAATAGGTGACCATAAACTTCTGACTACCAGATTCAGGAGTGGAAGATGCATGGATCACTCTGTAATCATCCTGTTCAGTAGGGTCTCCCTAAAGCCCTAGTACTATCTGGTAGAAAAAAAGAAGGATCAGGTCCACTCAGGAACGGAATGAGTAGATGGTGACTTGAATCAAACTACTTGTTCCCCTTATACATCCAGCCTAGAGGGAAGTAGCCACATTCCCACCTGGACCCGTATAAGTAAGCCCAGAATTCAGGGTTCAGAAGATGTGTATATATACCTTTCCAACATGCTCAACATAATGTACATAACGCAACAGGTGCATGCGTAGTATGACAGGTTACATCATGTCTAAATCCTTATGTGGTTTCACTATTCTTAATATGCAGGTTACGTGATTAGCTTATACTTAATATACAATATATAATTAGCCTGCTCTTGTTTGTTTTGAGTTATTTGGTTACCAAATACAGTTTTGAGCAATGAAATGTTCAAGGCTCTTTTGCTCTCTCTGATACCTTGCCTATGTCAGTGGCAGGGCCATAACTATGGCGGGGCCAAGGGGGCTTTGCCCCAGGCATGCCGGAGTAGCTTAATAGAGCTGCTCCTTTAAAGGGCGTGTTTCTTGGCGCCGGCCCCAAGCGCTGATAATGAAAAGGGGCATGTTCCAATTGGAATGCGCCCCGGGTGGTGAATTGCAGCATTATGGCTCTGGTCATCAGCTTACCAGAGCAGGCCTAATGACTTTCTGATAGGGCTATCAGAAGTGTTCTCATTTAATAGTAACTGTTTCCACTTTATTTTCCTTTGTTAGCTGGTTGTTTGTGCTTTCCAGCAAAATGGCTTATTTACACCTTAATATCTCCAACCTGCAAAAACAGATTTGATTTCTTTTAAGTTAAGTGGCCAGCTACTCAGATAATATAAAAACAAATTCCCCACACCAGCCATTGTTGGGCAAGATGGCCCATCAGTATGGGAACTCTTGTGTGCTCAAGGGATCTTCTTTCTGGAGCTTTGGTGGCTTTTCATTGAGGCAATTCAGGAACATTTGCCTACAGCATTTGGTCCTTCACAATCTCTTTGCCTTCTCCAGGAACCTGATCTTTTTTCCCCTCTCCCAACCTGGTCCAAGAAACTAAGGGGATCCCCTTTTACACCAGCTCCCACTAGCTAGTGAGCTCACCGTCTCTGAATTGATCCTGTGAAAAGCATGCCTTTCCTCTTTCCCTATTCCACTCAAATATTCTTGCTCTAGTACTTTGCTTGTCACTGTTAGTGCTCAGATTGGCTATGACAGAATTCCAGTTACTGCAAATATCATGAGATTGATACATGATCATCTGGTTTGGATCATAGAATCATAGGGTTGGAAGGGACCCCATGAGGTCATCTAGTCCAACCCCCTGCCAAAAAAGCAGGACCACTCCCACTAGATTATAACTCAGCCAGGGTTTTGTCCAGCTGGGCCTTGAACATCTCCAAAGATGGAGATTCCACCACCTCCCTAGGTAGCTTATTTCAATGCTTCACCACTCGCCTAGTAAGAAAGTTTTTCCTAATATCCAGCCTGGACCTCCCCAGCTGTAACTTGAAACCATTGCTCCTTGTTCTGTCCTCTGTTACTACTAAGAACAGTTGAGCTCCATCCTCCTTGGAGCAACCCTTTTCAAGTAGTTGAAGGTTGCTATCAAATCCTCCCTCAGTCTTCTCTTTTGCAGGCTAAATAAGCCTAGTTCCTTCAGTCTTTCTTCATAGGGCTTATGCTCCAGCCCTTTGATCATTTTTGTTGCCCTCTGCTGGACTCTCTCTAATTTGTCCATGTCCTTTTTGTAGTGGGGAGCCCAAAACTGGACACAGTATTCCAGATATGGCCTCACCAGTGCAGAATAGAGGGGAATGATCACATCTCTTGATCTGCCGGCAACACTTCTTCTGATGCAGCCCAGTATGCCGTTGGCGTTTTTGGCAGCAAGAGCACACTGCTGACTCATAGCCAGCTTCCCATCCACCATGACTCCCAGGTCCTTTTCTCCAGTGCTGCTATTTAGCTGATCACTCCCCAGCCTGTAGCAGTACATGGGGTTTTTTTGTCCCAAGTGCAGGATTTTGCACTTGTCCTTGTTGAACCTCATGAGATTTCTATTGGCCACTGCTCCAATTTGTCTAGGTCTCCCTGAATCCTGTTCCTCCCCTCCAGGGTGTCTACCATTCCCCCCAGTTTGGTATCATCCGCAAACTTACTAAGCGTGCAATCTATCCCATCATCCAGATCATTAATGAAAACATTGAACAGAACTGGCCCCAGGACCGACCCCTAGGGCACACCACTCGTTATTGGTTGCCAGCTTGACATGGAGCCATTGATTACTACACGCTGAAACCGTTGATCTAGCCCGTTTTCTATCCGCCTTACAGTCCATGCATTCAACCCATACTTCCTTAACTTGCCGATGAGAATGCTGTGGGAAACTGTACCAAAAGCCTTGCTAAAGTTGAGGTATATCACATCAACAGCTCTTCCCGCATCCACAAATCCAGTCATCTCATCACAGAAGGCGATGAGGTTGGTCAGGCATGATTTACCCTTGGTAAATCCATGCTGACTGTTCCTGATCACTCTATTTTCCTCCAAGTGTTTCAGGATGGATTCTTTGAGAAGCTGCTCCATGATTTTTCCAGGGATTGAGGTGAGGCTGACAGGTCTGTAATTCCCTGGATCCTTCTTTTTCCCTTTCTTGAAGATAGGCACTGTATTTGCTTTTTTCCAGTCCTCTGGCACCACCCCTGTTCGCCATGAGTTTTCAAAGATAATGGCCAACGGTACTGCTATCTCATCAGCCAACTCCCTCAGCACCCTTGGATGCAGGTCATCCGGCCCCATGAACTTGTGCACATCTAGCTTCTTTAAGTAGTCCCTACCCTGACCTTCTGTCACCAAGGGCCTCTCTTCTTCTGTCCAATCTACTGTACCTGGTGTAGTGGGCTGAGAGCTGACCCTGCCTGTGAAAACTGAAGTAAAAAAAGCATTGAGCACTTCAGTTTTTTCCTCATCCTCTGTCACGAGGATACCTGCCCCATTCAGTAAGGGACCTACACCATACCTGATCCTCTGCTTGTTATTGAATAGAATAGAATCATAGGGTTGGAAGGGACCTCATGAGATCATCAAGTCCAACCTTCTGGGGCTTGAACCCAGGACCTTCTGCATATTAAGCAGAATTGATATACTTGTAGAACCCCTTCCTGTTATCCTTCACATCCCTTGCTTGCTGCAACTCCATTTGTCCTTTGGCTTTTCTGATTTTATCCCTGCAGACTGCAGTAGTGTTCTACTGGAACCTTTGTGGTACAGAAAGGACCACACATTGGCTTTTCTTTAAGGCACCCACATGTCTGTTCAAGTGGGCTGAGGAAAAACCTTGGCTCTTAAAAAGGGCTGCTCGTTTGAAATGGACTCCTCTTTTAGGCAAACTGGTTAAGCAGGGCTCAAATATATCTGGGAGAATGGCACATCACAAAAGTGTGGGAATGACTTGCTTCCAAGCCATGCTAGTTAATAAACCTGTCCAGTCCCATCTCTAATCACTTGCTTCTCAGGTATGGGTGTCTGAAAGGTTTGGCTTAGGCTCTTGTTTTTCAGTCTTCTGTAGTTGGGAAACAGGTTGTGCCATTTCATCTTGGCTCCTAAAATGGGTAGTCATAATGAAAAGCAGATACATGTAGATGCTTCTTGATTCAAACCACCAAAATGTGTGAGATGCATGCTCTGCTTCTTATAGAGTTGGGAGCACATGTTGGCATCAGTTAGTGCTTTTACCATTTATCTAAAAAAGAAATCGGAAGTTAGAGGCATGACAAGTTGCCAAGCCCATTGGATGGGCCAGGATGTATTGCTTGTTGCTATGTAAGGAAACAGCAGCCATTAAATCTCTTCAGTGGTAGCTTATTATGACCAGACTTACGCAGAAGGAACAAAATTCAAGGGATGAATCTATTATAACTTTCACCATCTTACCCATAAGCTTTCTCAGTAATCTTTATCACAAGCTTCTGAAGGAGAGAAATCTTCTAGGTGTTTCCTTTCCTCTTCCACTGGATCCAGTCCAGCATCTGACTTGCTCCTTGGCCAGTTTCCTCAGCTTGCTAAAATTTCAGAATCTTGCCACTTGAACGATGGCTTCCCTGTTGGGCCATCCAAGGAGCAACTTCCATTGTAAGTCAGTCTAGCTTTTTAGACAATAAGCTGCATCTTGTCTCCCTCTTGCCCTGCTTGGTGGCCTTGGCTGCTTCCAGAGTTGCAGCACGTTGCTAGTTAAACTTGTAGTCTGTACTGGGGACAGTCATCTCATAACAAAACACAGTTTTTGTACCTGCTAAATGTTTTCTGTTGTGTGACTCCACTTGTGTAAACACTCATTCAGGATGCCTAAACTGCTAAAGGAACTCGGGGAAAAATAGCTCGAGCTTGGCATACAGTTTAGAGTAGTCCTTGGTTTTTATCTTGGGATGCTGTCCATGGAGGAACTTGCTTGACAGACAACCAGATAAGGGTTGTATGTGAAAAATCTTTTTCCAGATTGGCTGCCATCTGTCTGAACCGCAAGATGGGAATGTCCTATGGTCTGTATTGATATGCTGCATCATGGATAAAAGGGAGTCAGGCAAGTTTTTCTCACCCTAGAATCACATTTGTTACATCCAACGTGGGCACAACTTTCTGAAGATTTTTGCCTTGAATGTTTTAATTATGATTGTAGTGATACAGCTATGACTGCCCAAGCATAAGGTGGTTATGCAAAACAATGTAGTTTGTAGGTTGTGACAAGCAGTTTCTTACTGGAACTAAAGCAGATTCCTCAGTGTTGAAATTTTCTGCGATTTGGAATTGCCAATCTTGGCACAGCTGTTGTGTGTACTTATAAAATAATGTTCTAAAGCCTTTGAAAGTTGATGCATCTATTCTAATTACACCTCCCACTCAGACTTGGGTCATCTTTTTATTCTCTTTAGCTCTGTAATGTGTTAATAAGCTTTGTGGTCTTATGCCATTTCTCTTTAGTGCTAAGCCTGACCCTTATTGATTTGCCTGGAATCACTAAAGTGCCAGTAGGGGATCAACCTCCCGATATTGAGCAGCAGATCAGAGACATGATTATGCAGTTCATTTCTCGTGAAAACACTCTCATCCTGGCTGTGACTCCCGCCAACACTGATCTTGCCAACTCGGATGCACTAAAGCTAGCTAAGGAAGTAGACCCTCAAGGTAATTGTGTGCGGATATCAACCTGTCCTGTTTTCAGATACCATTGATGAAAGGATATTTTGTAGTTTACTGTGGCGAATCATGCCTTTAGCAGGGCAAGAAAAAGCCATTACTCATAATTAAAAATTTTGTACTGATTTCAACATAGGAAGACAAATTGGATTATGCTCATGCAGCATAAGTCAGCAAGTAATATTGCCAACTGAAATTTAAAAGTAACTGGTGCTTGGCAGTTGAAAAAAGTATGACACGTACCTGATTTGTGAATTTTTGTGATGGGGTTATGCCAGCCAAGGAGGCAGTGGCAGCTCACATGGTGGGGCCTTGATGCTGACTGTGGTGTGTGGGTGCTACTGTTATGTAAATATTAGTGCTGTTTGTTTTCTGGGCATGTTTGGATGACTGATGTGACAGTAATGAACAACACGTATGGCAGAAGTAAAGGCAATCTGACTTGACAGTATCACCCATAACATAATGTGCTGCCACCTGGTGAATTAGAATTGAAGAGTCTGACTTGGTGGGGTTGAGAACATTTTGTTTTACTGCCAGAGGCCCCTTCGCCCAGTCAATTTGGAAGAGGGGCTGACTGACACACTCAGAAGAGCCATGTCCATCTTTAGCCTGCTGTGGCTACCACACCTTGAGAGTGAGTAAATCAGGTTTAAAAGAACAAAAAGTGGGTTTGAATTTCAGGAGGGGCTTGATAAACCAAAGGAAAGTGGAAAGGCTGTTTTGCCACAATGCAGTGCTAGAAGTTGATGCTGGCATGCAAGCTTCCTGACTCACTGTCTGGCATACTGTGATTGATTCCTGTACTTCAATCATCTTATGGGTGGTAAGTCCAAACAGACTCCCACTGTCTCATTTACCAGCTGGCCTAGTGCATGCTCTCAACAGGACAAGTGCTCTTTTAAAATCTAAAAACTGAAATAAAAACTAAAAGGACTAGTAACATAGAGATGCCGTTCTGTGTTAAACTCCCATGCAGGTCTAAGAACCATCGGTGTGATCACAAAGCTGGATTTGATGGATGAAGGAACTGATGCAAGAGAGATTCTGGAGAATAAGTTGCTTCCTCTTCGTAGAGGTAAGAATATTGAACTCCAAGTAGCAAGCGGTGATGAGGAGCGTAGACATCCAGTAAGCAAACAGAAAATTGGTTTTAAGGGAGTGATTGATTTGAAAATCTCTAGAACAGACCTACTGGTTACAATTTGAGCTTCTGCTCGTAGCTATTGCCACAGTAAGCTGTGAAATATCAAGGGGGGGGGGGAATGTATTGATTTAGACCACAGAGAACATGCTAAGTGAGCAGTAATTGGAGCTATGGATTTAGGTTATTTGAAAGTTTCCTTCCCTGTGACAATTTTTGGTGCTTCTCACGTTATGTAGTGTTCTTTCTTTTGATGCTGTCTGGAAGCAACCACTGGATCTTTGGTAATGTCACTGCAACCTGAGCTCTGCACCTGACCTATTTTCCAGATAATCATTTACCAAGATGTGGACACGTGTTCCTTTCCACTATTACATAAAATAAAAGTAATAATGAAATCTACCACCATTTTCCTGGGTAGATCATTTCTGTTTTGCTGTCTCAACATCCCAGAAAACAAACCAGCCAGGAAGAGACCACACTATAAGACAGAAAAGTCAATATCAAGATTCCTTATTTTCTCCTCCTGTTTACCTTTCTGTCACATTCTCCTCTGTCATATGCGAGTTGCCCGTGTTTTGCACGTCCTTTGGAATGCCAAAGCAGTGCAAGTGATATTGCCTTCCCATTGAAACCTAGTTTCAGACTAGCTTACCTGCAATTTCTAACTTATACCACAGTTTCAGTCATCACTGAGTTTGTGCCAAAGACTTCCATGGGAAGGTGTGTCCACATACATTGTCTCAACCCTGATGAACCCATTAAGTTTATTGCAAATTTTAAAAATAGCAAAAAAAAAAAAAATAGTGAATTTGAACGTTTTTATCTTCACTGAACTAATATGTATATTGCATCGTAAGGGAGAAACAGCATTGACTTACATAGTTTGTTTTGATCTCATTGTAGGGTATATTGGAGTTGTAAACAGAAGTCAGAAAGACATTGATGGCAAGAAAGATATTAAGGCAGCTATGCTGGCGGAAAGGAAATTCTTCCTTTCCCATCCTGCTTACAGGCACATGGCAGACCGGATGGGAACACCGTATCTGCAGAAGGTTCTAAATCAGGTATAAGTAAATGTAAAAAAGTGTGTGTGAGAGCAGTGGGGTATATGTATACAGGACCAATAAAAATGCTGTATTAAATTGACTTTTGCAGTGCTCCCACTTCTTCTGTCCTATTTTTAACACTGTGTTTTTTCCCAACATATTGTGGGCAAAACAGTGGGTTATGTATGAAACTCAGTGCAAAGAGGATAGGAACTGATTCCCTTTGTCTCCTGGTGTATTGCAGGAGTAACACCGTTAAAGTCAGTGAAGTTTGTCATTGTGCTAGACATTCATTGCCAAGTATGGCGACCATTGGTTTAAATTCCTCCTCCACCTAGGGTGACCAGATGTCTCAATTTTATATGGCTAGTCCTGATATTTAGAACTTTTTCTTATATGGGTACCTATTTATCCCTCACCCTGTGTTCTGATTTTTCAAACTTGTTGTCTGGTCACCCTTCTTCCACCTCTTTCTTACTAAATGTTATGTTCAAGCAGCAGAACATCACTTGGACTTGTTATATTCATCTCTTGATTTCTAAACAGCCTTGCATGAGAAGCTGGCCCATAAGACACTTTATGGTTTAAAGTTCCCAAACAAGAAAATTATAGACAGCCGCCCCCCCACCCGATTCTAGATGATAAACGTGTTCGCCTATCTCCCTCAGTGCATTACTACAGGTTAAGAGCTAGATTATGGCAGTAACCACACCCCATGTAAAGGGTAGTGTGGAGCTAGACGCTATTCCAGGGAGGTTTGGGGGGTTGGAATGGTGCCCCAGGAGACACAATTGCTTTGTAGAACACATGGGGTGCTGATGCTGCCCCTTTGTTTGGTCTCTAGGCAGTGAATGGGGTACAGGCATGATTGGTTAAAGAGTCTGGTGAATATCCCCTGGAGAATAGTGTGGTGGATCACACCTTCCTCCAGCAAGGAAACTAGAGGCTGATCTATTTGTTATTCACCTGAACAAGAAACTATTGGTGTGCTGTTCTGGTAAGGGATGTCTACCCCATCCAAGGTAAAGGGGAGCCTGTGAACCATTTGCCATTACCTCTGATTGCAAAGGAACTGATCAAGCTTGGAGGGAGGGACAAACCTTGAATGAACCTGATAACCTTTTGGCAGAGACAGACAATTCTTGGCTTACTGTGGATTTTGACTTATCTAGAGGGATGGGATCAGGCAAACTTGGTCTAGGGCGGCATTGCTCTTGATAAAGTAGAACTCCGGAGACGTGGTATTTCATAGCAAAGTCTCATGTCCTCCTGCTTTATCAGAAGAAGTCCACCAAAAGGTTTAAATCATACAGGATTTGCGATTTGGTGTGTGTAGATCCTTGTGGATCCCTTTTTAACTTGCCACTTTTCCAAGTCCCATTCTTCTCTTATCCCAAACTTTGGCCAGACTGCTTGTCTGCCAGCTTTAAAGGCAAATTCTATATATGTTCATCTTGGCAATTTTGGGCTATTATAAATTTACTGAAGGGTACACTAAGTCTCTTTTCAGCTCCCCTGTCATCAGGCTAATGTGGGGATACTGCATTTTGCAAAAGTCTTGTGTTGAATATTAATATAATCCTGGCAAAACTGATGACTCCTTTTTTTGAGCCACTCATTTCCTATAAGCTCAAGGTTCCTAAACTGAATTGTTTGTTTCCACCCCTATGCCTGTTAGGAATACATTAGGCATAGAGATGGAAATAACCTTCAGCAAGTTATTATTTTGCTATAGTGTCATTGGTATTCAGGCGTAAATAAATGGATTTACTTACTTAATTGTGTTGGCTCATAGGGGTTGAGTGAGCTACAGTTTCTAGTGGCCCATCAACCTCATACCAAGTTTGAAAGAAAAATAAGATGGTACTCTGAATGAATCCCTAAATTCTTTATTGAGAGTAATATCATGAATTCCAACTTAATTGAGCCAGTCCTCTTGTCAAGGTTCTTCCAATTTCAGGTTGCTCATCTTGGTGAAGGTTTCTCAGGTTCAGTGTCGCAAGGTTCTTGGCTTCTTATCTCAAGAAGTTTTAAGGTCCTTAGAAAGCCCACCTGGTTCTTTTGTTTCATTTAACTTCAGTTAACAGAGGCCAATAAGTGCTGCTGTTTCTGAGAGGAGCAAGGCTAAATGACTGGCTGATTTTCTCACTGCAGTGACTTGGCAGGCCTATGGCCATATTGAGACATGTTCTGTTTGGGTCAGAGCAACCTCTAGAGCAGTGGTTCCCAACCAGTGTGCAGGGGCACACTGGTGTGCCATGGGAACACCCCAGGTGCGCCGCAAGCTTGCCTGAGAGCTGGAGTTAAAGTTCCCTCCCTGCTCAGCCCAGCCACCTGAGCTGTGCAGGGCTGGGAAAAGGCAGGGGTTGAAGTAAGGGGGAAGGCACCAGAACACAGTTCCAGACCCCCTATTTTTAGGCAGGCAGCATTCTGGCCCCCTAAAAGTAGAGGACGGCACTAGAATGGGGAGTTCCAGGGGTCCCCCTAAAAATAGGAGAAGCAGCCCAAACGCACCGTTCAGGTGGCTCCACCTTAAACCTGGATTCACCTTAAGCCCAGGCAGCAGAGAGCTGGGGAAGGCTGGGAGTGTGTGACTCTCCCCCTGCAGAGCAGAGCAGCTTGTGTCAGGCAGCCTGCAAACAGCCCAGGTAAGGGCTTTGGGGGGAGGGTGCTGCTGGGGGTTGTGTGGGGCAGGTGTGTGTGTGTGTGTGTGTGTGTGTGTGTGTGGCAGAGGTGGGTGGGAGTGAATGTGTAGCAGACAGTGTGTGGCTGGGCTTGTGGGGTGGCTGGTTGGTTGGGAGTGTGTGTAGCTAGGGGGTGGGGCTGGGAGCTGGAGGGTCCATCACAGGCAGCAGGGGGTTGGTGGAGGGGAGGACGGGACCCACTGGGGTGGGAGGGAGCAGCAGTGGGGTGAGGGTTTGCCCTGGGTGGCAGGGAGCCACTGTGGAGAAGGAGGAAGTGGGTGCTGCGCCATCCTTCCCTGCCCTATTTTCCCAGTCCCCAGGTTCCCTCCTGCCCCCCACCCCCACAAAGCCACTCTTGTTCTCCCTTCCTCTCTCTTCTTTTGCCACCCCTGCCCTGCTCTGCTCTGCTCTCCAGACTCAATCCTGCCACTGTACATGACTCCTGACCCTCCCCTGTTTTGCCACCCCTGCTGTACTACCTCCACAACCCCACATAGCCGCATTTCGAAACTGTGCCATGGTTCATGAATATTCAAATTAACTTAAATTACTTATGAATATCCATGCAGTTTTTAATGGTAGTGTGCCTTGAAAAATATGAAGGTCTCAAGGTGTGCTATGGCAGAGAAAAGGTTTGGAACCACTGCTCTAGAGAGGAGTACTGGGTCAGGTCATCTGTGACACAGAACCTGTTTCTGAGACTTTGTGACAAAACTCTCATGCATCCTACAGTTTTGCTTTTGTTTGGAATATCTTTTGTTTTGATTGGTCATTTTCTGAGTGGCTTTTTTTTTATATTTAGGTTGAAATAGTTAAATGTTTCATTACTGTACGGAGGTATCTTATCATTCTCATAATATTTTATTTTATATACCAGTAATTGGAATTCTTCTGAGTTGTCTGCTTTGTAAAACCACAGCCTGCTATGTCCTTTAGTATTCATTGTTTTTATTGTAGTGGAAGGAGTTGTCCTGTAGAGATTCATGTAAGTCGTTCATAATGAAGCCTGTTTTGCACATGCTGGTGCCCGTGCTTAGCTGCATAAAATGTCAATGTTTCTGGATCCACAAGGTGGTGCTCAAATGAAACTCCAGAGTGTGATGCTATGGGGAGAATAGCTCATGAACTCATTTAGACTGAGGATTGTCTGAAAAACATTTTAGTCCTGATTTGTTTTAGAAGGAGAAATAATAGAGGATTTATTTATAACACAGATTCAAAAAAGCCATTGGTTAAAGAATAATGAGCTGTGGTTATTTGCATGTGATCTATTACATCTTCATAGGTTAAAAAAGGAACAACTCCTCCCCCTTCCACCATCACTTGGATAAACAAGAAGTACACTAGTAGCAGCTCTTGCTATGGGCATCTTTTGTTGGTTGTTTATAAAAATAGGAGATGCAGCAACAAAACCTGATGAGTGACTGAGCTGAAGGGAAGTTGTAATACCAAACCTACACTTTTCCAGATTGCCAAGTTTGTTGATATCTGGAGTGTGTTTAGAGGTCAGTTAATATTATGATGATTACATGAAGAAAGTCTTGATCTTTGCCTTATATTGACTAGACATTACATATATAGCAAGGCCTTCCTCCTTTCTCAGCTTTTATTCATCTTGTGCCCTGAAGCCAGCGCACTGTACTTCATGAATACAATATTGTAGTTGTTTTGAGCTATATGAATCCAAAGTGGTCCAATGCCCAATAAACTTAGTCTAAGTAGATATTAATTGTACAGGCCTTTTCAGCATATATATGGAAATTATAATTGAGCAAAGTTGAGGCCATCATGCAGTCAGTGAGTTCTTTGAATTTTTTTCCTTTTTACTTCTGGCTTTTACACTCTCCAAGGCTTGCAGGATTAGCAGTAGACATCAAAATAAAGTGATATAAGGCAAGATTTTATATCTATATCTCTATATAAAACCATTTAAACTGTAGAACTGTGGTGTCTGCCATTGTAGTCTGAAGGCCTGACTGTGTCTTAAGACCCCGAGGCTACAGCTGGTGTTGGAGAAATTTCTCTGTTGTGTTCAGTTCTCTTTGGACAAAGGGAGCAGAAATCATCTTTGTCTTCTGCCAACAGGCACAAATTAAAGCATTCCCTAAGCTGCTCTGACCAGTGCTGAGGAAGAGCGAGTTATAACCTGAGGCTGGTTTTCAGTGTCTTTCCTATATCTTGTGCTGCCCTGTGTGGGGCGAGGAAGCTATCCTCTGATAGATACTGTCGTAGGCTCAGACAGAGCCAACTGGGCAGGTATACTGCTTTTCTTGGGTCTCCCACACTCTGGTGGGGAAGGTAAAAAGAGCAGCCAGTGCTATCAGAGCTGGTCTCAGGGCTGTAGGAGAAGGTACCCCTTATTTCTTTGCTGTAGTAATGCAGCTGATTCATATACTATTTAATTGTAGCAGGATAGGGTTCAGGGAATGCGTCCCCACCATCTCCCAGTTTATACACTTACATGTCATTTTAACAGTTTCCTCAAACTTCACAGTTCAGAGCCTTAAGAGCCAGTGTTGTATATAGTGGTAAATAATGCAATAGAGCTTCTCCAATAGTACTCATATGGCCTCTGTGGAGAAAACTCCTCAGTGGAATAGCCAGGATTTACTATATTGTCCCAGAAACACTTTATTTTATTTCCAAATCCTGTCTTGTATGGTTGGAGATGGCTACAAAAAACATGTTCAGTCTGTGATTGGATTTGAGGCCTTTGACCATTAGTGTCAATGGTCCATGTAGTGTACTTGTATGGTGGCTTTACAACTGGCAAACCCTTGTCACCCACTAGCTTCAGGTGAGTAGAAATTTGGATCCCATAAATAGACTGTGTGTCTGGGGAAGTTAATTGCCTTCTTGGGTGAGAACAGAAAGGAGATGAAAGGAACAGAGTGACCCAGATGCTGTCACCCCATAATAGGAAGAAACAGCGGAACTGTTGCTGTTTTCCAGTGGTGAAGGGAAGAGAAGGAGTAGTATTGCTAGAGCCACTAGGTTTGTCTTCCACCACAACTGGATGGGAGGTCAGTCTGTTGCTTGCTTCGTATGAGTTGCAGCTCCTTTAGAAGCAAGTAAGTGGAACTAGAAACCGAGGACCTATGTAGAGTAGAGGAGTTGGTAGTCTGAGGGTCTCTTGTCTGCCTAGGAGAGGTAGCAACAGCTACAGAGAAATCCTGCGAAGGGAGACAGCATTGATTGATTGCATATTTTTTTTTGAAAAAGAGAATTTAATGTTGAACTGTGCCCATGTCAATTAACTGTCCCTGCCTTTTCTTGATGTAACAGAACAATTATTATTTTCCTTTTTTTTACCAAGACTCGTTTTAGTGCTCAACTGTGTGTGTGTGCATGCTTATGGGAAGGGGCGTCAGGTTAGTTTTCAAGCCCTGGTTATGGTATCTGTACGAGAAAAAAGATCCTTATATTTCCTGTGCGTAGACATGTCACTTCAAAGATCAAAGGGGATTATATTGGAGAAGCAAGCACAGGTCATGTTTTCTTGTATGTGGCAATCAAAGGGTATGAACTATCTGCTTTCCATCTAACTGCCTTCCCAGTGTTCAAAGGATTCATTTTATTTTGTAGCAACTCACCAATCACATTCGAGATACACTTCCAGCCTTTAGGAGCAAACTCCAGAGCCAACTGCTTTCTATAGAACATGAAGTAGAGACCTATAAGAACTTTAAACCAGAAGATCCGACTAGAAAGACTAAAGTCTTATTGCAGTGAGTTTCTACTTTCCTCTTCTGTTTTAACATGGATGCCAAATAGTCTATTTCGCTTGTTTAAGCTCAGAGGTTAGGACTCTGATATTTTTCCAGTGAAAGGCAAACACAGAAGGATGCTTATGCACAGTTGCAAACTCCATAAAGGTTATTGTGGCAGCAAGCATTATAACATTTTTAGCTACTTTCCATTTTAGATAGATTTTTCCATAATTCATTTTAATAGTCATATAAGAACATGCTGGGCTGGATGAAAATCTTTTTGCTTTGTCCTATCCTAAACATTATAATCTTGGGCTGTGGTTTGTGTACTCTTTGCTAAACTGGAACCCGCTGGAATGCTGGGTGTGGTTCAGGGAACTTTTTCTCACTTTTTAATCAAATACACATTTTCTTAACACAGTTTTCTTAGATCTAATGTTGTTTACTATCATAGGGTTCTCTCATGGGTCTGTATGCACAGTATGGCTGCCAGCCTATCTGGATATTTTATGTCCAGGCACACATACAATCCAATTGAAAAGATGTTTTTGAGACTATGGACTATATGTTTATAAAGAGACTTAAAAAACCTTGTATGTTGACAAGTTCCAAAGGGCGGGTAGCTGTAGGTTGTTGTGTTGTTTTGTTTTTTTAAACTTGTATTTGCCTGTGTCTTTTGGAAGTGGAGAAGTATGTGTAAGGTACTCCTGTTAATCATAAAAATATAATTCATTGGCAATACATACAATGAAATAAACCTGAAATGAAGAGCTTAGCTTGCACATTTTTAAGTTTTGTTTCTATTTCAAACTTTAAGGATGGTTCAACAGTTCTCAGTGGACTTTGAAAAAAGAATCGAAGGTTCAGGGGATCAGGTTGACACTTTAGAATTATCTGGGGGTGCCAAAATCAATCGCATTTTCCATGAGCGTTTTCCTTTTGAACTAGTAAAGGTATGTGTCTGTCTCTCCTCCTTACTTTGACTTATGTTTTTATATATTCATATTCATTTTGGTAGTGACAAAATGAAGTTACATTTCCTTTTGAAGGGGTTCTAGCAAGAAAATCCTTATTCAGAAGGAGTAAATTTTACTAAAGGTCAGCATTATCACCCAAATACAGGAAAGAAGGTTATCTTTATTTCTGACTATGAATTCCAAGTCACAATCTGAGAATTGTTACAGCCTGTAATATTCAAAACTCAATCTTAATTGTACATCATTTAAAAATGGCTGAATTGTTCACTTTGTCACTTTAGCAAAAATATTTTCCTGTTTGTGCCCTAATTTCTCAATTTCCCTTCCAATATTCGTTCAATTTAGTAAATGACTGAATCTTATTTTGTAGCATACCTTTGTATTTATATCTATTTTTGCACTTAACTTGCAAAATTAATTCTGGTAGAATTTAGTAGTATGTATGACATCCTACATTTTTCTCTGTGCGAGGACAAACGTCAAAACTAGCTGTCACGTTATGATATTTATTCAAGTCTCTCTCTGTTCCCAGCTCTTGCTATTTTCCCTACCTTTTCCATTGTTCCATCCTAGCTGCCTGCTCTTCTTATCTTTCTTCTGGATGGATGGGGCAGGTATACTGCCTCTGATATAACATAGATTCTTTTGTTTAGTGATGAATAGTTAAATACTTTTCTAAAATTAGAGTGATTGGAAATAGCTATTGGTTTCTGGCTTTTTTGCTGTCTTTTTCTGCTTAGGGTGCAAAACTTGCAAGCATTCATTCCCTATTTGTCATTGTAGAATAGAAGTTTTGTGCTAGAAAACTCTTTTTACCTGAGAGACCCTCTCTATTCATCTGCCAGTGATGCAGATAAACCCTGAGAGTAGGATGTGTAGATTAAGCCAACAGAATTTTAAAAATAAATAAATGGTTGACTATCCCCAAATCCTACCAGTATTTTTGTCTTTATAGACCCAGGTTTCTCTAGTAGTCTAATGGGATGTACTAAGCATCATTCCAGCCAGTATTTTGGCCTGCTCAATCTGTTTAAATTGAGCTGTTCAACATTATTCAATGAATTTTTATTTACTTAATGTTATTTAAAAGAATAAGTGTATAATATGATTTTTATCCTTTGGTTCCTCTAGATGGAATTCAATGAGAAGGAACTACGGAGAGAAATAAGCTATGCAATCAAAAACATACATGGTATCAGGCAAGTACCTCCCATTTCTTCATTTTCAGACGGATCTACTGAAAGCATAATCTTGTTAATCCATGAACATGCTCATCATGTTCTCCTCCACCTGACAGTTGATCCCCCCCCCAAGTATAGGCCTTTCTTTTCATGCCTGCATTCTTAACATTTCCATGAGAGTGGCAGCTCTCATGCCTACTGATTTACAAGGAAGTACCAAATTTGTCCAGAACTTATGGAGAGATTATGTACAGAGCAAGGCAACACAGCTCTTCTGGTTTTGCTGGTGGCTGGTGTGAGCACCCTCCTGTAAGATCAAGATTTTTCAGGTAGTGCCATGGTGGTTAGAATTGGTGAAATAGGATTGGAAGCATAATGGTTGGAAAAAAAGAGTGATTCTCTATCATTTCCTTCAGGGGTTAAAGTAGGCTGGGACATACCGGAATGCTGTTCTGGGGCCCACTATTTTTAGGGCTCAGTGTTCTGTGGCCTCTAAAAATAGAAAATGGAGCTGCAACGCTGCATCTTAGGGCCCACCATTTAAAAACAGCAGGCCCCAGAATGCAGCGTTCTAGGTCCATTTTCATTTTTAGGGGCCCCAACGCTGAGCCCCTAAAAATAGCAGGCCCCAGAACGGACCTTTGAGCCGGATCAGGTTGGAGCCTCACCCCAGGTTGGGGCCACTTCAGTGGCATAGTGGCCAGGTGAGGAGGCCCTGGGGGTGGGGGTTAGGCAGGGCCAGGTGAGCTGGCCTGGCGGGGAAAGGGCGCAGGGGAGGGGGTTGGCCCAGGGCAGCAGGGGAAGACTGCGTGACACAGCAGGGGTTTGGGGAAGGGTTGGGGGACCAGCGGTGAGATGGGGGCCAGGGGCAGTAGCTGGGGTGGGGGTAGATGCTGGGGTAGGGGTAGGCTTGGAGGAGCAGTAGCTGGGTGGGGGGCAGGCATTTGGGAGGCAGTAGCTGAGGTGTGTGAGGGGGCCTGCACCTGTGCGAGGGGGGCCCATCAATTTAGGAGGGTTCCTGGGCCTGCCAAATTATACTTTAACCCCCTGATTTCCTTGGTGGGCAACTAAACCAAATATTAACATTTTATAGCAACTAGAAAACTGTGGAATTGACACTTCTGGGTTCTGCCCAGACCAATAAGGAGTTGTCACCATGTATTTTGTAGTTCAGAGCTCTGATACCTGCAGCAGGCTCACTAGCTTCCACCAGCCTGGTTAATACACCTTTCTCATCAGTCTCAGCACTGAGTTGGTTTATAGTGAAAATTAAGCTTGTTTGTTGATAAGAGCATAGATTTCAGTGATAGGAAGTGGAAGAAATAGCCAAAGAAATGAGCACAGGCAAACAAAAGTGAAAATATGCTACTTAGACAAATGCAAAAAACTAGAATCTTTTGTTCTTACTGGTTTTCTCTCTGTAGTTCTCACCATAGTCCTTATTCCAGTATAGTTTACTAGTCCCTAGCCAGAATCCAAAAACAGAGTTCAGAGCACTTGGTTTCTTCATCTGCATAGGTGAAAAATAATGTAGGGGTTTGCCTCGCTTCCCTTTACAGTCCAAGAAGCCTAGGCTTAGATGCCATGCTGGCTGCTCTTCTGCTTGTAATGTTTACAATGCAAATGATCTTCCTGCAGTGCCATGCTCACTCATTGTCTAATCTGTTTTCTGGAGGGTTCTGACTTGACAGCAAGGGTACACATCACTCATGAGTGGGGATGTATATAAGCAATTCTCAATGGAAACTAAAATAGAGTTTTTTGTTTTTGTTAAAGGAATGAAATTCCAATGAAAACTTATGGGTGCAAAAGGTGTTATTTTATCGTTTACTTTTTAAAAGTCTAGCATAGCACTCTGTCCTATCACATATTGTACCGTCCCCACCCTCCGTGTATTGGTATTATGGCTAGATAAAAAGATAAGTTTCAGTAAATATTTTGCTTCATTTTTAAGGAAAGCCACTTTATGTTGAACATTTCTGTGATAGAGGTCCACTGGTGGTTAACTGCTCTGTCAGCAACTCCTGTCGTGCTTGGCACACTGAACAGACTTCATGTGCTGTAGTTGTGGTACTTCTGCAGAAGGTGGCATGTAATAAATCACTGGAAAACTAATAACTCACTGATCATTAATGTTCTTGCATGATGCATGTTCAATTAACCTACCAAAATTAATATTCTTGTGTGATGTACATAGTTATCAGTGAGTTATTAAGTCTCTGATTTATTATACCCCACCTTTTGCATAACTATGACAACAGCGTGTGAAGTGCACTGAGTAAACGTTACAAAGACCTTTAATACATCTTAGTTGTGAATAGAATTTCATTCCTTAAAAAAAAACACAACACTATTTTTTGGGTTTTCCTTGAGAATTTCTTATATAGATCCCTACTTGTGAGCAGCTCCTGGACCCTTGACCCTATCTACACTTGCTGCACTTTTCGGTGGCACTTGACAAGAGATACTCAAGGTACATAAAATACCTTGCGTATCTCCTGTTGCCTTACTAACTCCCACTTACCTCCCCATAAGCGCTGCTCTAAGGCGACCAGAAATGCTGTCTGGTTGACTTAATATTACTCCAGTTATGGGACTCGAGTTATAGTGATGAACTGGAGATCAGTTGAGTGTATCTTGACAGAACACTCAACTAAACCCAGAAGAGTGCACTGAGAGTGGCAAATTTGCTGCCGTCAATATAGATGTACCCTTGCTGTGAACTCCAGACCCTGTAGATAAGGCAATCTATGTGATCAGATACAAATTTGTTGATTCTTTTCAGCTTGATGCTGTAGTCACTACTGAAACTCAGTGCTGTTAGAATTTGATACGTTGGTGCTGTTGTAGGTGGATTGACCTTCTGCCATGGAAGGTTGGCTACTGGAAGACGTAGGCATCATGTCAAGGATGTCAGTGCAGGATTGGTTCAACAGCAGCTCAGACACTACTCAAAATATGGCATTGACACAAAACCTGGCAAGCTTGTCTCATAGTATAGCATGTATGCTTTCTGCTTTTGCTCTGTTGAATCTTTCCCATTTATGCTTCTTGAATCATATTATGCTTGTGCATCTGACCAGTTCGCCAAGTTCTCTAGAAAGATGAATGCTGGGATATTTCCATATGTCTTCTCTTTATTCAAAAGTCTTCATCATTTGATACCTATTCAGCCAGTGAAGGTATCCTATTTGTTGATCATGAGAAAATGAGCAACTGCGTTCAAAGATGTATAGGAGGCTGTACCTCAGTGGCTAAGGGAGTGTGTAGACTTTACTGGTACCTTTCTCCCCAGCCTTGAGGGACTACTGGACTCTTTCCTGTTTGATAAAAATTTTGACCCATGTCTCTGTATTATTTTTTGGTTTCTACCCAATATTCCTGAAGTCTCAATTGATCTTGCATTAAAGGAACGTCAGTGCTTCCTAGGACCATGAGTCACAGGGCTTAATCTTCTCTGGCCTTGTGTGACTACCACCATCTTGGCCAGCACTCTGGGGACTGAACTGGAGAACTCAGCTGAAAGCATGAGCTGCAGATGCTTGAGCTAAAGAGCCAAGTCTCTGTTGCTGGGGACATAACAACTCATTCTCATGGTTTAAGAGTAGCTGCATCTGTGTTTCCCCTCTGGTACCTGTCTGTTGAGGGCTCTCATTTAAAGCTTTCTGGCTCCCAGCTGCCACCTCTTCAGGGTAGAGATCCATATTTGTCTCCTTCTTGACTGGTCCTTAAGGCTGCCTAGCTCCCTGCCTTACACTTTGATATCCCAAGTAAGCCAGTCTGCCAAAAAGGCCATTGTGCCTGCACTGTGCATGCTCTGAGAGGGCTCTGAACAGCGTGATTTGCAGCAATTCTGAGTTACCCCATAGCTCTTTCCAGGCAATCACACTTTTTTCTTTCGATAAAAGCATTGCAGAGAAAACATATATTAAAACAAACTATTGATGTATGCACAGGGCTTGACAAAACCTGGGGACCAGGTTGTCATAGTGACCAGGCTTTGCTGCATGGCTCCAAGCTCCATTGTGGAAATGCTACAGAGCAATGCCCTCTGGAGACCAGAAATAAAACTGCTGGCACCTAGCTGGGGGCCAGTTTTGTCAAGCCTTGTGTATGCATGTTAGCAAGTACCAGAGATCACCCATCAGTCTTATTGGGCCACTGTTGGTCAAAGTCCTTCAACAAGTGTTGGGGCCCCTTGGATAACCTTCCCAATAGGTGGTATTTCTTGGTTGGGGGGGGTGGTACAGTGAAGGTGATTTGTACTAATCATGACCACCTGTTTTGAGTTCCTGGAGGAAATGTAGCAGACTGTATCCATGGAGTAGAACACAGTGGTGCATAAAGCATTTTTTTAAAAATAGTGGAGCCCAATGATACCTTAATTTAACAAGGTCCCCCAAAGATACAGCAGTAAGTTATCATATTTGTCTTACTTGTATCTCTTGTGGGTCAGCAAAAAGCAGACATTTGTAACATGCTCATCACTTGTACCTTGTGTACTTGCATTTATGGGTGCAGACTTGGTAACTTTTTACACCCATATTGTACAGGAGTTAACTCAAAGCTACAGAGAACCAGAATTGAAGTATGTGACTTATCTGCAATGAACTTGTTCTACAGGCAGAGATGATTCTTTGGTCAACTGGATTGCACAAATTCCTGGTTAAAACTTGCATTCTTTTTAAACTAAGGAAGCCTTTTATAACTACATTTTCCTGGCATTGGTTACATGTTACAGTTTCTAGCTGTCAGTTATCTGATACTGTCAGGGCTTTACTAACTAGACAAAACACATTCCTGTGTCTTATTTTCTGTAGGACATTTCACCTTCATGATGTTTCTCTCTGATCTTTTACCCTATACCACTGTTACTCAAACAGGGTCTGGCTTTCTCTACCATGTCAGGGAGATCTTGTGGTTCGTATGCTGTGTCAGGAAAATGTCAAGTACCAGTGCTTGTCAGTGAGCTGGTCATTGAGGAACACTGCCCTAGGTGCCTGTTGTTCCCCTAAAGGACTATACGAATAACTTTGGTATACCTTGGCAACTTAAAGGTTATGACTTAGCATCCATTACCTGCTAAAACTGCATGATCAAGCAATACAGTACTATTTTTAAGGGCTTCTTATTTCTGTGTGCCTATTGCATGACTGTTTTTAGGCTCAGAATGTTACTTGTAGAGCACTGGATGAGGACAGTTTATTGGACTCTGAAACACTGTTCCCTCTAAGCTGTGCGCACGCACACAGGTCATGAAACCTGCGCACAGAACAAAAAGTGCACAAAAAAAATTCAATAGTGCTAATACTGGTGCTCACAAAGAAATGTTTTTGTGCACACAAGGAAATCATTTGTGCACACAGTCTACAAGCCATTAGAGGGAACATCGCTCTGAAAGTTATCTTACAAACACCGATGACAATCCCCAAATGATCCAGGTAAAAAGGCCTTAAAATTTTTCTAGAAAGCAATCTTTTTCTTGGCTTTCATCAGCCATGAGTCTGATAGATGCCTCATGTATAAATTGGGATGCCCACTTCCATTGTCCTTAAGTACATGGTCTTTCAAAATCCCTGGAACTTTAGGATTACAAATTTCTTGGAATCCAGAGCAATTTGGCTGATATTGGGGAATTTTGTTTCTGTAAATCAGTGACAAATCTGTACAGATTTTAACAAACATCACCACAGCCACATATTATATTCACTAGTAGGGGGGAGCTTGTCCCTGATGAGTGTGTCAGGTCATTCCATGTTAAGCCGTACCTCTGGCTCTGTTCTTTTTCTCCATGCAAGGACATCATCTTGGCAGACAGCCTCACTTGGAATTTATCAGCCCCAGCATGAGTGGATTTTTTTACCCCAAGATTTTGACCATGTCGATATTCCAGACTACAGGGATCCTTCTAAAACTTCCTCTTATCTTGAAGGAGAATTCAATGTACTTTCAGTTTTTCTTCCATAAGAAATGGTGATCCAAAATTATTTACTCCTTTATACTTCAGCAATAACATGGATTGTAAAGGTTCTGTGAAAGATCCAGTGGGATAAGAATAAAAGAAAATGGATGCCAGCTTCATGGGCATATCAGTGTTCATATTTGTATCTGTTATCCCTGCTTCTGTAGCATCTGGTTTGCCTTTCAGTTCTTCTGGTTCTGTTTTCATAGTGTCAAAGTCAAATGCATTATCCAGGTGTGAGACTGCAACATGCCACATTCTTGAATATCATGGCTTGCAAAATTCTGATCTGGAGTTCTTTCAAGCTGTTAAACAAATTTCTGGAAAGTCATAAATCTTCAAGCAAAGCTCTGTGCCTTGAAATGGAAATAGTTTTCAATTTGTGCTGCTGAACAAGACCGTGCACCTTCCACTGTTTATATTGTTCACCATCTCTAAGTGACTGATTTACTGATGAGTTCAGTGAGGGTTCACTTTGTGTCTGTAATCTAACTTAAATTTGAGGGAGTTGAGATACTTGGTTTGGAATGGGATAGTTATCTTCCTTATATTGGGATGATCTGTCTATGTTCACATTAATATTAGCTCATAGGATTCTTGAGAGACAATTTATAAGAGAATGATGATAAATATAATTGCTCACCCAAAGATCATCCATATTTGCACTTTCCAATGAAACAATTTCTGAAAGGACAGTTGCATGTTTTTTCCACCCACTGGAGAACAAATTCTCTCCTTGAAATTGAATTTGATGCTTATGTGATTTGGTGTCACTGTGTGAGCGCTTTTGAAAATACTCTTCACGTCACCTGTATTTAGAAACAGCCTTGCTAGTTCCTGTATCGTCGGAGAGACCGGGTGAGTTCTAAATCCTGATGGCTGAATTCCCTTAAAATAAGGAAAATGTGATACCATTCTTTACCTGATCTTGACTAAATTTGAGTTCCACTCCACAAATTTTATTTACTTGATCTTTGCTTTGAACCTTGCAACTTAGCAGGGGTGGTTATATAGGCTAGATCTGTGTTTCTTCATTCCCCCTTGGAGTTCTGTGAAGGACTAGCTGTGCTTGAGGGAAGCATGAAAGCTGTATACATTAAACTGATCAACCTTCAGCAACACAAGGCACTGCCTTAATGGCAGGGTTGCAAGGTAGACGTGGTTTATTTTATTTGCCTGAAGCAAGGCTCTGCTTTCAAAAGTTTTGGGGAATCATGGGGCCAGATGTTAAATAGCTCTTAGCTATGGCCTAGGTAGGACTAACCTCTTTTGCTAGTCTTCCATATTATTTGCAGCATATGGTGTTAAATCCAGGGGCAATCAATTTCTGACCAGAGATGATTGCAGTGAATTAGAACCTGTACATAGATTTGCTGTGAGCTGCTAGGTGCCATGATATTTTGGGATTTAGAGTCGTACTCCTTTGAACCAAAGTATTTTCCCCAACATGTCTCAGAAAATATCTCCTCTGTGACAGCTTGAGGCTGCTATCTTGAGCTCAATGCTTAAGTTTCTAAAGCTTTATTCTTGGCTTGTCTACTAGATGTGATGGCTGATTTGGGATACCAATCTTCAATTCCTTTTCTTTAGACCTAGATTCTTAAGGTTGTTTGATTCTAGTTAATGTCGCTTAAGCAGAAATTCTCTACATGTGGTTTTGGAGGGGAAATAATTGCTATTTTTCTGTGAGATGCCTATCTGTATAAGTCCAGATATACCACTCACCTTCTCTGTTTCTTCAGAGCCTGCGTATACATTTTGAATAGGTAGGAAAAGGAATCCAGATGTAGTTGGGGAAGAAAGGAATGTGGATTATAGTTTTTATGTACCTATATCCAAACTGTCAAAGGACTAGTCTACACTGCTGTGCTGGATCAACAGGAGATACCTAATCTGTGTATTATGAATGTGCATCTCCTGTCAACTTCCTTCCAGGCCCCCCACCCCCCATACCGCAGTGTCTTCACTCAGCTGTGTCAACAATAAATGCTCTCCCTTCACTGCAGCATTCCTCTTTTTGGGTGGGTGAAGTTACTGCATCAAAGGGAGAGCACTTCTGGGATCAATTGAGTGGGTCTACATTGGCCTCTCAATTGATCTTGCTGCATCTACCCATGAAGATCAGTGCAGCATTTTCAGCAGAGACAAGCCCAAAGACCCGTGAGAGAATGCAGAAGCACCAATTGTCACTGCTTTTTAGATGACTTTGACTCTGTCTACTGAGGTACATGAGCCTACCAGAAAAGTACCTTTTACAGTATACTGGCAGTCATCTGGATAAACTACAATTGCAGGTTAAATGGATTTTTTAAAAAAAACCTTTTGATTCATACTCCACAGTTTAAAAAATACACATTAATTTTCACCTTAAATCTTCTGTTTAAAGACAAACTGTGTGACTTCTGTGCGAGACCTTGCATGTCAATTTCCATCTGACTGTTGTTATGATTGGGCTGTTAGTCCCAGAAAATGGAAATACTGTCTCATGGAAATTGTGACAAAGATTTGCCTGTGCTATAGTTACGTAAAAGGTGGACCCCTAAGAGATAGTGTCTGTGCATTTTCTCTCCCCACTAAACCATGAATTTGAATTTCTAATTCTCCCTTTTTTTTAATCTGCACACCCCATAATTCACATGTCAAAACCCAGTGGTCTCATCCCATTTCTCAGCGATAGCTTAATAAAAGAGGCAGTGCTGTATACTGGCTAATATTACAAAGACTTCATTACTTTTACAAACTAATCTATGGAGCATATGTTATGAGCTGTTACTGTAACCGAACAGCACCGATCAGATGAGTGCATTGTGGTTTTTCCTTATTAAATGTACACCACATTGTAGACATTTTTTAAGGTAGTCATTCATCTTGCAGCTTGCAGAATCATTTTGTTTATCCTAATGCTACTTGTGACTCAGGTGTCTGCTTTACATTCAATATAAAAATTTGTATTCTTTTCCCTAAGTCTTTCTACAGTATCTTACATATTTTATTATATCTCCACAGAACAGGCTTGTTTACTCCAGATATGGCCTTTGAGGCTATAGTTAAAAAACAGATAGTGAAGCTGAAAGGGCCTTGCTTAAAAAGCGTGGATCTGGTGATGCAAGAATTAATCAACACTGTCAAGAAATGCACTAAAAAGGTAACTTCTGTATGGGTTTATTAATAGTTGAAGTACACTTGGTCAGTCTAGTGTTATGGTAAATAATATAAAGGGCAAGAATCTTTGCTGGGTGGCTTTACTCAGAAGATGATGCAATAGACGTGATTCTACATTTGTATCAGAGTTGCTTTCTGATCCAGTTTATTCAGTTTAGAAATTAAAAAAAAGCATTGTTTTATGTATAAAGCCTGGCTTGGGTTCTGATGCTCAAAATGGTTTGCTTCTGGACCCTACATCATCACTAACAGGGTTCCTGTTTTTTTTTTCTAAAAATGGGATCAGTTGATGGTTGGCCCCATTTTTCACCTCTATAACCATATTGCTGTTGTTGGCATTGCACATCTGTTGCTGAAGGCATAATAGAAAGGGAATGGGATCTCATAGGTGGCCCTACAAATGAAACTTAATGAATATTTCTTTTGATACATAAGCCAGAAAAATCCAGAATTTGACATTTGTTTTTATAGTCCTGACAATAGGCAAAAAAATAATGAAGTCTTTCCTTTGTCACTAAAGGAAGCAGGTTAGAACCCAAATATATTCAGACGGCAGTTCTGCTAACTAAAAAGATGCATTTTTACATAGAAACTCTTTTGGAATAGAACCACATTTAAGTGACAAAACAGTGGTGAGAATATCCTTTTGGGCTGTTTTTCATATATGCAAAGTCGTAATTTGTCACCCATAACTTTTAAGGGGCCTAGAAAGTAGAAAGCTGAGAAGATGTAATCTTCCTGTGATTTGCTCACTTATCCCACTGGGAGTTGTGCATACGGGGAAAAGGTGAACTAGTCTTAGGAACTGTGGAACAGATGTAGGGAACAAATTTCCTTGGAAAGAACTGTCATGCAGTTGACTTCCTTTGAGTGAACAGGGTGTGTACACAATAATGAAACCTTAATTTAAGGTTCTGATGTGTACAGTAGAATAATGAACTAGCTGACATGTAAAAACTATTTCTAGTATTAGAAACTGGGTTCTGGCCAGTTGTCTGCATGCAATATGTACCCAGGTTTGTTTTGTTTTCTTAAAAAAAATTTTTATATTCTTTTTGTGACTAAAAAGTACAAGGTTTAACACGAAACAGAACTGAATGCAGAAATCAGGTGTCACTGTATATTCCTTGGTTAAAGGGACAGCAGTTTCAAGTGTCAGTCTGATTTTTTCAAAAGTGGTTTAGGTATGGAAATGCCTTTATCACTTGAAAACTACTTGTGCTCAAAAATGGATCCCCAATGGCCACCATTATCTGTGGCTGAAAATGGCCCAGGCTCCAAGTAGGGCCAAAATGCTTTTAATAACAGTCATAGGAAGCATGTCAGAGTCCCTGTGGTGAGCTAGTCATCTGTCCTTGTTTCTTAATCTGGGGATATTGAAATTTTTGTACTGGATAAGACCAATGGTCTATCTGGTCCAGTAGCTTGTTGTTACCAGTACCAGATACTTCCATAACTTCTTCCTAGTCCCCAAGGTTGGTGGTCGATTTTGTCCCTGAAACCACTGTGAGTTTATATTCCTTATAATTTTACTCTAGCTAATATACCTCATAAATGTCTGATCCTCTTTTTAAATCCTGAATTCTTGACGTTAATAACCTGTTGCAGAACAATTGTGTTTTAAATGTTTCCTTTTAATCAGTTTAAATTTGTTGCCTTTTTCATTTCATGTTCTCTTCTTTTGTTTAATGAGAAGAGGGTAAATGGGAACTCTTTATTTTCTGTATCATTCCCTATATTCTCTAACTTTATACCATCTCTTATTAGTTCCCTCATTAAACTATGCACACATTTTTAAAAAATAGATTTTATTGACTTGAGGAGAGCTGTAATCTTTTAGATTTCATAGATTCTATGGTGAGAAGGGACCAATATGTTCATCTGTCTGACCTTCTGCACAGTGTGGGCCACAGAACCACCTGCCCACTCCTGCAATAGACACCTAACCTATGATAGTGTCATTGAAGTCCCAAATTGTGGTTTTAAGACTTCAGGGTACAAAGAACAAACAAGGAGTCCTAAGGTACAGGGAAACTACCATCAGGTACAGAGAAACACACATAAGGAGGTCTTTCTAAGCTCCTAATCATTTTCAGTATCCTTCTCTAGAGACTTTCTATTTCTGCTAGATCTGTTTTTAGAGATGTTTTGAACAGAATATGGTATTCAAAGTCAGGGCATGTTATCAGTTTGTTTAATGGCAATATTATATTTACAGTATTCTCTGTTCTTAATATCAGCTAACTTCCTGTTTTCTTTATTGATCTCTATTGTGCATTAATTTGGAGTCTTCCTTTTGCTGTCCTTGATGCCCACATGTTCTTCCTAAGCAATTATGGTTTAGATCCAAACAGTATTTCTTCCAGTGTATGTCACCTTGCATTTTTTCCCATCAATTTGATCTACAGTAGGTCTGGCCAGTCTAGATTCACTAGGACTTTCTGTAGTTCTTGATTTTCTTTGGTCCTGACTAACATAAATAATGTCATTTGCAAATGTTGCCATTTCATTGATTACTTCCTTGTTCAGGTCATTGATATATATTTTAAACATTGCCAGTCTTAATACAGATTCTTCAAGCATCCCAGGATTAATTTTCTTCCTTGAAGAGAAATGACAATTCATTCTCTCTATTTGTTTTGACTTTTAATCAGTTTATAATTATGACAGTTCTATTTTTCAGTATTAAGTCCCTGAGCAACCAAAGGGATTTTATAAAAGACTCTTTCAAACATGCAAATAAATAACTTTTCTCCTTTTATCTGCTTTCTTATTGTCGCTCTCAAAGACCAGTAGTTTTTCCTTTACAGAAACATTTTGTCCCTCTCGTATCCTGTTTCTGTTCATATTATATGCTGCTGTCTCTCTGGTTTCAACCAATTTACCTGCTAGAATATGCTGATCTGTAACTTTCACAAGCTTGTCCATTTAACAGAGAGACTGTTGGCTATCTTCTGGTGGTCTATAGCAGCTGATTTTTAATAATAGATTGCGTTTCCTTAGTACTTTAGCTACTTTATTCTGTGTACTTTCAGATTTCTGTGTACTGTATGATCTTATTGATTTGTTGCCATTTAATTTATTCTTCTAGTGCTTCTGTTTTGACATGCCTCGGATAGTGCTTCACCTTCACCTGAAAAGGGAATGTCTAGCATAAGTATTTCTTCATATCCTTGCTGCAGACTGAGGTACAAAAATGGATGGGCAAAATTTTCAGAAGTACCTGAGTCCTGTTTACAGAAGAAACTTAGGCACCTGAGGAGGCTAAATGCCCTTGTCTTTTAATGAAACTTCAGCTCTGAACTGCCTACTGCAGCTTTGAATGCTTTGAAAAGCTTTATCCATTCACTTTTTCTGCAGTGTCATTTTCTACCTTGATTTCTCTTTTTGCTCCAATAGCGTCCCAATGACTGTGGAGGCTTCTGCAATACATAATTTCCCTTTGTTTTATTTTTCTGTCTTTGTTTACCTGTTCTTAATCCCCTCCATTGCCATTTTACAATACCTGCCACAGTTAGTTCTGTTCATTAGGCTTTGCTGTGTTGGGACACCCAGTTCTGGAAGGATGCCTTATTGGCTTGATGTTTGTCTTGTATCTTGCTATTCATCCAGTGAGGTTATGGGATCCTTATGACAAAAGGTTATTCCTGATGGAGCAAGTTGAGTGCTATATCAGTTGTTAACAGAATGTAACTCTTTAGGTCTGTTTGCTCAACTGTTGCCATAGGTGAGCTAAAGGTTACTTACTATGATTAGGCAACTAGAATCTTGGCTTTAGCAGATGTTATATTGTAAGCTTTGAGAAAATTGCTCTAGGTTTAGTACCAAGAGATCTAGACTGAATGACACTGCAGGGTCATTAGGAGAGGAAACTGCTGCAGGTGATTTAATGAGTTGCATTTATTTTTAGTTATTGTGTGTGGCCAGGATGGGAAGAACTGTCTTCATCAAGCAGAATAAATCTTTTTAATCATCAAAATAGCTTCAAAATGACTGCGGAACCCTGGCACAGAGTAGAGTTGTAGATAAATTAGTGCTCCAAGAATAGAGTACACTGAACCAAACTACTCAAAAGCAGGTTCTACATTGTAGGGAACTAACTGTAACTCTTTCTTCTATAATAAGCACAGGAAAAGGACAAGATGATGACATGTATTCTCATTTCTGATCAGTTGTTCTGTGAGTCTCTTCATTTGGAAAATAGCTTGTAGAGTCTAGGATATACTGTGAAGGTTGTTAAGGACTCTTAGTGTCTTTTCAAATGTTTATGAATGTAGTAGTCTGAATCTCAAGTAGTAAGTCTCCTTTAAGTTTAACATAATGTCTTTTACTGTGATCTCCATCCACACCATCAGTGAAGAATGGGAATGGAATTTGTCTTTGTTCCTAGAGTTGTTATTCTTCTCTATTTCTTAAAACTAACAAGAATCCCTTATTTCAGTGTACTTGTTTCATTCAGGTCAGAGATTCTGCTTGTGATAATGTGGAGCTGCCTTATCAATGTAGAGCATCTTACCCTTGTTATCTGAAGAATAGTTCTCCTTCGAGCACTGCTCACATTCAGTTACACGTGTCTACGTGCCACAGCGCACGGTAGTTCAGAAAGTCTTCAGCGTTAGCCTGTCAGGTCAGGGGGCACGGCCAACGCCCCCTCCAGGCCACGACCGCAGCTATATAGGTGACCGTAACTGTGACCCTCCCATTTCCTTTTTCTGCCATCAGCGTGGGTTCGGATCAGCGTTATCTTGCGAAATGCAAGTGCCTGTCTTTCACATGAAACTCAAAATGCCAGGTTTCGAGCTGTGCTTAGGATGCTACAAGGCTTTTCCGATGGACGACCTGCACGAGAAATGCCTTGCCTGCCTGGGTGAGTCTCACCTCGCGGCGGAGTGCTCCATTTGCCGATCCTTCAAGCAAAGGACTCAGAGCTCTTTTTCCAGCTGTCTCCTCTCAATTTTGGGGAACAGAGCAGCTCTGCACGAAGGCGGCCAAGCCACCAGCGCGCCGCCGGACCCACGATCAGCCCGAGCTCAGGATCCCCGCTGATCGTTGGTACCAGGCTCAAAATCTTGGCCTGCTGTGGTACCACCTCGGCAGCGACCTCACTGGTCCTCCGGTAGCCTCCCAGCTGCCCCGAGTAGGGCACCGGCTCAGGCACTGACCCGCCAAGGGCATTCAAACCCAGCCCTGGTACAGAAGTGGAAGAAGTGGACCATAGCGACACCGCCCCCCCTTGGCACTGCTGGACATGGTACCGCCCCTTGCCGTACTGCCGCTAAGCCCGGTACAGCTGGACCTGGCACTGTCGCTAATACTGCCACTTCCGGTGCAGTCACTTCCGGTACCGTCAGACCTGGCACTGACAACACCCACGCCGGTACCAGTACCTTCGCGCGCCTCTTCACCCTTCTCCAACGTGGTACCGTCAAGCCCTGCCCCGGGCCCAAGTACTGCGGCTCCGCCTCATTGCTCCTCTGAAGAACTCTCGGTACCGGACTACCGGTTGTCGGAGTGCGGGGGGAGCTCATCCAGATCGTCCTCCGAAGACCCCTTTCTTCCCCCCCAGAAGGAGCATCTGAGAAAGTGGCTTTGAAAGAGCTCTGCATGACTGAGCTTGAATACGCCCATCGGGAGAGGTCTCTGCTCCCCCCATGGCTTCTATGCCGCCAACAAGGTCACCGCACAGTGAGTGGACCCTCGACTGGCTGAATGCAAAGGCAGATGATGCCTCCTTCTGTTATGCTCAATCGCCGGTGCCAGGGTCCTCAGATTTCTCTGATGAGCCAGACCCTGGTTCTACTCAACGTAGCAGATCAAGGGCTCATTCATCCTTGTCACCCGACAAGCACCTAATTGACATGTCCACCAACCACAAGGGAGATCCCCGCGTCGAGCAGAACCTTCTCCGCCACATGGCAGCAAATCTGAAGCTGAAGCTGGGGGTGATCCAAGTGCAAGATGATTCCCTCTTCAACGCATACTGTAGAGCCCCGCTGGCTAAGGTTGCGATTCCCCCACTTTCTGGGGTGTTTTGTATCATCCAAGAACTCTGGCAAACGCCTTCCTCGATTCTGCCAGTGTCCAAAGTGGCAGACAAGAAATACTGTTTTCCCGGAAGGATTCCCCTTCCTGTTCTACCATCCGGCACCAGGATCCCTGATGGTCAGCGCGGTCAACCAAAGGGAGAGACAGGGCCAGCCAAGCTTCATGCCCAAGAGCAGAGAGGTGAGGAAGCTTGACCTATTAGGCAGGAAAGTTTACTTCTCTGCCGCCCTACAGCTGCGTATCTCAAACCACTCAGCCCTGATGACACGCTACATCTTCAACTTGTGGGAGGTTCTGTGAAATCTCTGCTCAGCTGTCTCTGAGGAGTGCCTGAGAGACTTCGAGGCAATGCTGGACGAGGGAGAGAGAGCATCCAGGGATGCGCTTGCGGCACCCTGGGATGCAGTAGATACAGCAGCACGCATAATGGCATCTGCAGTCATTATGCATCGTTTGGCCTGTCTCCAAAACTCTGGCCTTTCCACACAGATGCAGCAGATTATCCAGGACCTTCCCTTCGAGGGTCCTGACCTCTTTGCATCTTCCACAGACACAAAGCTGCATGGTATGAAGGACTCAAGGGCTATGCTTCAGTCCCTCGGAATTTACACTCCTCAACCCATTAGGCGCTCCTCGAGGTCACATCAGCAGCTACAGCAACAGTTACAGCAACTGAAACAGCAGCTGCAACTGCAGACCCAGTTCCTGAGATCCCTCCAGTTTCCCCAGCGCCATCTTGGGGACCTGGACAAAGACAAGAGCTGATTAGGTAAAGGGGGTAAGCTGAGTGCCTCACAGTCTGGACAGTGCAGACAGGGATCAGACTGCTCTTTGGGCCGCAAACAGTGTTTTTGACGGTCCCTCTGAGGGCAGTGCTCCAGAACCCCTGTTCTCCCCCCACTGCCTCCGCCACTTCGCTCCACGGTGGACCCATGTCACGTCAGACTAGTGAGTCCTCGACACAGTGGTGAGAGGATACCGCATCCAGTTCCTTTCAATCCCTCGGGACAGGAAACCACCCCCTCCCATAATACCAGAAAACCCAGACCTGCTGGACAGGCTGACGATTGAATGCCAGAAGCTACTCTCCCTCGGAGCTATAGAAAAGGCTCCCAAAAGAGAGTGCGGCAAAGGGTTCTATTCCTGCTGCTTCCTAGTCCCCAAGCCCAGCAGGGACCTATGACCCATTTTAGACCTCAGAGCACTCAACAAACACATAAAGAGAATAAAATTCCACATGGTTTCCCTGCCCCAGACTGTCCACTCCCTGTCCCCAGGAGTCTGGTTTATAGCCCTTGACCTAAAGGATGCTTACTTCCACATAGCCATTCGACCCCATCACAGACATTTTCTCAGGTTCGTGGTGGCACGACACCACTACCAGTTCACTGCCCTCCCCTTCGGGTTATTGCTAGCTCCCAGGGTGTTCACAAAGTGAGTCGCACCAGTCTCAGCTTTCCTACGCAGGAGGGGTATAAGAACCTACCATTATCTAGACGATTGGCTCATAGTGGGCAAGTCAAGTCGACCTAGTAATGAACCTGTGTGAGTTCCTGGGCTTCTGCGTAAACTCAGAGAAGTCCAAGCTTTGCCTCACTCAGGACATAGAATTCATCAGGGCATGTTTAAATACCCAACAGGGCACCATATCCATGCCGCTGTCAAGATTTCGGTCCATCTGCACCATCATCACGGAGCTCCAGGCACCCAGGCTGACCACAGCGCGCTGGTGCATGCAGCTCTTGGGACACATGGTAGCGGGCACCTCAGTAATCCGAACAGCCCGTGTGCAGATGAGACTGTTCTAGCTCTGGATTGCCACGACCTTCTGACCAGGAAGGGACCGCCTGGACAAGGTACTCTCAGTCCCTCAATATGCCCTGGAATCCCTCCAAATCTGGAAGGACCCCGCCTTCGCAATGGGGGGAATTCCGTTCAGGGGGTCCAAGCCCTCAGTGACCCTGATAATGGATGCGTCCGACTTGGGCTGGGGAGCCCACCTGTCCAGGGGCCTCTCCACGCAAGGTGTTTAGAATGCCAAGGACAGTCTCCTCCACATAAACCTGAAGGAGCTCCGGGCTGTCAGGCTGGCCTGCGTGACCGTCCTAGACCAGATCCAAGGCAGGGTGGTCCAAGTCCTCTCAGACAATACAGCGGAGTCCGCTCCTCGGCTGTATGTGAGGAAGCGACCAAGCTTTGGCAATTAGCGATATAGACCATCACTTCACGCCTCACACTTGCCTGCTCTAGACAACAGCATAGCGGACTCACTCAGCAGTAAACCCCTTGTGAATCATGAGTAGTCCCTCCACAACGAGGTTTTCTCCCTCCTGACAAACAGATGGGGAACTCCTCAGATCGACCTCTTTGCCACAGGGCAGAACCGCAAATGTCCCCGGTTCTACTTCCTTTGGGGTTGAGAGGAGGGTTCTCTCAGTGATGCCTTCCTCCTCAATTGGTTGGGGGCCCTAATGTATGCCTTCCCTCCAATCCCCCTGATCCACTGGGTGCTACTGAAGGTCCTCACGGATGAGGCACAGATCACTCTGATAGCTCTGGACTGGCCCAGACAACACTGGTTTCCCCTCCTACAGGACATGTCCGTGAGGACCCCGCTCCGCCTCCTACGGTGGGCGGACCTCCTGACACAGGACTCGGGCTGCCTCCAGCACCCAAACCTGGGCCTCCTGCACCTGACAGCCTGGAAGCACCTCTCTTGCTCTCTGAGCCAGAGAGCAGCTCGGATAGGGTTAAGAAGATCCTGGTTGGTAGCAGGAAACTCTCCACCAGGTCCAGCTACATGGCAAAGTGGAACCACTTTTCCACTTGGTGCTGTGACAAAGAAATAGACCCTACTTCTGCAACAATTCAGGCAACTTTGGATTACCTTCTTGATTTAAGAGAGAAAGGCCTATCCCTGTCCTCATTAAAAGTCCACTTGGTGGCAATTTTGGCCTTTCACCAAAGAGTAGATGGGGTTCCACTCCTTTCATACCGCATCTGTCATAGATTCCTGAAGGGGGTGGAAAAACTTTTTCCCCACACCCATAAACCCACTCGACAGTGGGATTTGAATGTTGTGCTGCAGGCTCTGACAGAATGGCTGTATGAGCCCTTGGACTCTGCCACTCTGCTCATACTGTCCTGGAAGGTGGCTTTCCTTGTAGCAATTACCTTGGCCAGAAGGGTCTCAGAGTTACGAGCCCTGTCTTCTGAACCTCCATATACGGTCTTCTTCCCAGACAAGGTGGTCCTCTGTCACCACCCCTCGTTCTTGCCCAAGGCTGCCACCCCCTTCCACATGAATCAAGAAATCTGCCTGCCAGTCTTCTATCCAGACCCTCAGGTGACAGGAAACCAGAGACGGTGGCACACCCTGGATGTGAGGAGAGCGCTTCTAATCTATATCGAGCGCACACGATCTTTCTGCAAGACCTCCCAATTGTTTGTGGCGGTTGCTGAATGCATAGAGGCTCTCCAGTGTCCTCTCAGTGCATCTCAAAATGGATTGTGAACTGCATTAAAGACTGCTATGGAAGGTCAAACATGCCCCTCCCAGAGACTGTGAGAGCCCACTCTACCAGAGCTCAGGCGTCTTCCACGGCCTTCCTCGCTAAGGTCCCGATCCAAGAGATCTGCAGGGCCACTACTTGGTCATCGATTCGTACCTTCAAGATGCACTACACCATTGCCCAGCAGGCTAGAGGTGATGCCGCTGTGGGCAGAGCTGTACTCAGTGTGGGTAGACTGTAACTCCTCCCACCATCCTTGGGTACAGCTAGCAGTCATCTGTAACCGAATGATGTGAGCAGCGCTCGAAGGAGAACGGTTGGTTACTTACCAGTAACCGTCCTCCTTCGAGATGGGCTGCTCACATACATTCAGGTCCCTCCCAACGTCCCCGCTAATGGAGTTGGCAAAGGTATATGGGACTGGGAGGGTGAGGGTCATGGTCACCTATATAGCCACGGTCGTGGCCTGGAGGGGGTGTTGGCTGTGTGCCCTGACCTGACAGGCTAACGCTAAAGACTTTCCGAGCTGCCATGTGCTGCGGCACGTAGACATCTGTAACAATGTATGTGAGCAGCCCATCTCGAAGAAGGACGGTTACTGGTAAGTAACTAACCGTTTCTCTGATTTTTGTAGAATGGCAAGGTTTTTCCTTATCCATTAAGTGTGAGATCTGATGCAGTTGTTGAATTTGCAGAATGGGGGGCCTTCTCAGAACCATGTCACTCTTGCTGTCTGTCTACTGGCAAGATAATATCTTTTATTGGACTGTAGATAAGCTGCCCACCCTCCCAAGGGGGAGGGGCAGCTGGTTCAGGTCTCCCGCCCATCATGGGGCAGGACTGCCAAGTCTTTAGCCCCTTGGCACTGCAAAAGTTTTAGCCTCAGTTTGTTACTAGGGTGAGGGGAAAGTACAAGGCTGCCTCTTGGGGTTACGACCCAAGAGGTGGCATATGGCAGGGGTTGGAATCAACAAGGGCATTGGGTCGCACAGATCCACTGTGTCCCAGTCAAGGTTCCCAACAGGGGCTGAGGCCTCCGGACAGGGGTCAGCAGGGTCCGAGCTGCAACACACCAACTCCAAGGTAGGGCCTATGGGACCTGAGGCCTTGGTGCAGGCGTCAGCAGGGTCCAAGCTGCAACTTGCCAACTCCAAGGTGGGACCTGAGGCCTTGGTGCAGGGGCCAGCGGGGCCAAGCTGCAAACACACTGCCCTCGAGATGTGATTCCCCATCGAGGGCTGAGACCTGCATTCCCCTGAGCTACCCCTGGCCTCCTGCTCCTGCCGTATCTCGTTTGTTGGTTTTTCGGGGTAATCACCCAGGGGTGGATTATAAATACCTTTCATCTCATCAGGCGGTGGCAGGTCGGGGAGTCCCTCAAGCTCCTCCGCATGTGGTAACTCCTCTATGTCACATGAGGTGGGCAGCGGCTCAGGGCTCCCAGCAGCCAGGAGCAGCTCCTCCAAGTCGCAGGAGGGTTGCGGCACTTCGGGGAGCCCAGTAGGAAATAGTTCAGGAGCGCCCACCTGCCTCGCTGGTGATGACTCTCCCTGTGGGACTGTGGTGGACCCGGATCCGAGTGGCAGCTCCCAGTTCCTGGCTGCAGGTGGGCCCCGCCAGATCTGGTGGCCAAAGCCCAGCTTCCCCACAGAGTGGCCCAGGGTCCGGAGTGAGCCAAGGTGCATCCTTCCCTTTCTGCAACTGGTGCTCAACTGAGCTGACTGCCTCCCTATTTATACTTCCTGTTCCTGTCCGGCCCCTCTGCTTCCAGCCTGATTGACAGGCTAGTTCTGGCTCCGGCCCTCTGCTGACAGGCCGAACCCTCTGGCCTATCTCCGAGGGAGGCAGTGCCTTCCTGCTACATGAGCCAACTTTTTGTTGATGACAGCTCAATAGTTTGTCTCTTTCTCTAACAAGAAGTTGGTCTAGTAGAAGATGTGACCTCACCTACACTGTCTTCTAATATCTTGGGACCAACATAGTTAAAATAGCTCTGCAAATATCCATTCTTTGATCAGACAGGAAAGAAAATATGAAAGATGTGGGCATATGCTCACGCCATTCTTTTTAAGCAAAAGATGAAATCATAAGTCAGTCTGAGGAGTACTGCTTGGCATTCCTTCCACGCTAATAAGTGTGTCAAAATGAACGGACAAAAAAGTGAAGTAAAGCATTAGTGGTGCCAAATAGTGTGTGTTAGGAGTTGAAAGGAGATCAGAATAGGACCTGTGTGCTCTGTCTCATCCCCCAGAAGATAACAAGGCAGAGTCAAGATTTTGGAAGAGTATGAAAATGGTCAGGCTGGGGCAAACTTGGCTGGTTGTGAAGCTTTAGTTAGACTTGTTTTTATAACCAAGCTCCATTTAGAGCATCAAGATTAAAAAAAAATGTGCTGGCAAAAAGTTCTTGGGTGGAATTTTCAAAAATGCCCCAAGTGAGTTGAGTACAAATCCCATTGGAAATTAATGGGACATATGCTTCTAAATCAGCTAAGCACATTTGATATTCACAGCTTTTGTGCCTACCAAGAGCTGAAGGCAATATTTTGTTAAGGAGGAGGTATGAGATTTCTTTGACAAAAGCTGAGGAAGAGCACAGTCTTCCTTAAGTCCATGGGGACAGTTTTTCAGCTTTCACTCCTCTCAAGACTCAGAAGAAATCCCACTTGGGAAAACATCTGCTCAAGTTCACCAGTTAAACTGGTTACTCTTTTTGAAGCTATGATTTGCAGTGTGTGGTCTATGAATATCAGCTTGAGACTCACAGCAGCTGCCATATGGTGGAGCCTTATAGGAATCTGAAACTTTGAAATAATTTAAAGCACCCCATCTTAAAGCTGTGTTATCCAATAATAGAGAGATTATTCATATGCTGGAGAAAAGAGAGGACTGAAATCTTGTCACACCTGGCTGGAAGGAGCAATCTGGCAAGGAGATATGCACTTGCATGGTGTCTGTTTTCTTTTGGGGTAAGCACACATCTAGCTTAATGGGAACACTGGTGTGCCTTTTCTCTAGTCTTCTGTTGAATTATAAGTAAATGAAGGGGAAAATCCATATCAATTATCGACATAACAGATCACAACTATTCCTGTTCATGTGCATGCAGTTCTCATTGATTCTGATGCAAGAGCATCTCAAAACTGAGAGCTGCCCTTGTGGATCTGTGAGAAACGTTTTGTCCCCAGTGATGAAAATGTCACCAGCAATGTACATACTGAATTGTTGTATTAGCTAGACTAAGAGGGGCTTCTTAACAAGTGTCTTTGTCCCTTGCAGTTCCTGATGTCGAGTTCTGCTCGTTCCAAGTCTGCCGTAACAATTCAGCATGCATCATAGTGGCAACACTGCAACCACTATGGTGCTCTGCTGGGGATATACTTACCCATTCTAGAAACTTAATTTAATGACTCTGAGGGATAAAAATAATTCGGTCTAGAATTTTTTTTTTAACTGAGGACTCATCTTTTGTTTGTTTAATGATCAGAAAAGTGAAATATTACTGTTTTTTTTTCCCATGCATTTTCCACTTCTTCCATCTATCAGAGTCAGGTTCATAATCACCATCTGAAGTCTTTTGTGGCCTAGAGATTGTGGCACATTGTTGTGACCGATTGTTAAAATGTTTAATCGATCACTTTGGAAAGTCATGGACATCTTTGGTAGTGACCTAATGAGGAAAAAAAATCTTCACTGTGAATTTCCAGCAAGATTACTATTCTATTGTTCTCTTCATTTTGGCCCATTTGTAACAGATAGGCAAACATAATCAAACTGAAGATGAGGGAGTCTCCCGTCGAGTTCTTTGGATGAGCTACAGTCACTTGTTATGGACCCTGAGATGAGACCAATGACTAATTTCTGACCTACAGTCCCATCCTCAAGAGCTATATGTGAAAATAATTGTAGGTGAATGTGCATTGCTTTTAGCTTGACTTGTTTCACATCTTTCGTTGGTTGTAGCAGTCCATGAGGTCTCAACCTCTCCTAGTCCAAGGTGGCAGAGCTGTCATCTTTGGGTCCTGTCATGGGCTAAGATCTTCCAGGTAATGAGTAATAATAGCAAGACTGGAGATTTGGCTTTCAGAGGTCGTTGTAACATTACTGTGGCTTGCACACCACCTCCCCTCCCCCAAATGAATCCCAATCCCAAATTCTCCATAGAAGAAGGGCTTCAATATTATATCGTCAGGTATACAGGCCACATGACTGTACCATCTCAGCTGCTCTTGCACTGGTTCACAGCTTCCTTTCTATTTGAGTCATCACCTTATTGGCTCTCACATCTAATACTGAGAATTGATGGAATTGTTATTTCAGTCTTTTGGAGGATGTTCCCAACTATCTACCTGTCTCTTAAAACTGCATTATTTGTGGTTATGACTTTAGCCACAAGTGCCATTGAGATCCAAGCCCTCTTGGCTAGGGGGATCATGTCTGCATTGCCCAAAATACCGACTAAAATGATTTGAGCTTCACCTAAATCAGTCTGTGTGCCCAGTGTGCTTCTGTAAACCTTACGGCTTGGTGATGGTGGCTGGGCTTGAAAAAATTAGATGTGAAAATTGCCCTGAGCTGCTAGTTTGGTAGCATTTAAACCTCTGAATTCATGCTACATGGAGATAGGCAATCTCTGAGAAAAGACTAATATAGATTCCCACGAAGACTCACCGAGACCTTGCTGGGAGGTCTGTATGCAACTGACTTAGTATGGTCAACCAGTTTTAAAGAATTTTCCATAACATGTCAGAGACGTTCTTATATCTTAGTGGCTTAAAGATGCACCCCGGAGTTCTAGTTGTACATATATTTAAGATTTTCATGTAGGTCAGATACCCAGCTTGGGAGAGCAGCATAGTTGGTCCCAACCATCCTCTGCAGAGGCTTGATATTGCTAGTTAACCTTCCAAGAGTTGGGAGCCATACAGCCAATATTGAAAGGAGGAAGAGCAGCTCTTTAACTATTAGCTCTTGAACTGTTGCTCTTGAAGCACATGTATAGGTGCATTTTTTTCCATCCTCCTTTCTTACATTTTAGGAATGCTATAAAGTTCCCTGTACGCTCTCATTCCAAACACTCAGTTCTGCAAAGGAAGAGAGACTTAAAATGGCTGTGATTTTCTTGAGCTTTCTATGAAGCAAATATGCATGAATGTTTTATGGACCCTGAGAATTTGGATCTGTGCATGTTGCCTAAAACCACCCTACTGGTAAGCATGCTTCAGAGGGTCTTGTGAACTTTAGTACTAGTGTTTACAAAACTTCCTTCTCTCAGTGTCTAGTATAGCTTCTCCATTTGTACTCCATTAACATCACTCAGGAAGTTTTAAATTCCTCCTTGTTTTGCCTTACAGCTGGCAACCTATCCAAGGCTGTGCGAGGAGACTGAAAGGATTGTGGCTGGCCACATTCGAGACAGAGAAGAGAAGACCAAGGAACAGGTCAGGGTAAAGCTGAAATCTGGAAGGTCAGGAATTGAGAGAGGTGAAGGATTCTCCTGAAGGATTACTAGGGCTGCCTTAACCATAGCGAACTGCTTGTGTCCCAAATGTAACATGCTGAGAAGGGTTTATTTTTTGTTGCAAACTTAAACATATTAGATTTTGGAGAAGCGGGGAGCGGAAAGTTTCTAGAGAAAGGAGGTAAGGGGACTAGGGCTGCTGGAAAGGCTTCTAATTTAGTCTGCCAATTGCAGATGAGAGCAGAAAATGTAGGAAACCTTCTGGTGAGGAAGAACTGGAGTAACAGCTCCTATTGTAATCCCCCTTTTGCAGGCAGCATATGAGGCATGGCCAGAAAAAAGGGACAATCCCTTGCAACCCTAATAGTCTGCTGGGGTTACTGCCAATCAATCTAATTTATAACAGCCCTGGAGCTTCTCATGGAGCTTCATATAGAAGTGTCAGGCCCTCTGGAGCTTGAGAGTGTTGAGTAGTATTCTGTGTTCTTCCTCTCAGTCAATAGTGTAGATGTTTACTCCAAGTCTTAGTTACGCAAGTTATTGGTCTTGTGCTTGGGAGAGAGATTTTAATTCGCTTAGTCAGGTTTCTTCCAAACTCTGGAAGAAAAGGTTCCAAGTAACTTGTAGGGACTGCTCCCATTTTTCTTGGCTTGTTTTTGTCTTCTCACATGCACATACCTAGCAATTTCCCAGAGCTGAGCACAAAATATCAGCTTTCTGCGTATGGGACAGAAGAGAGCATCCAGTGCCTTCTTTGTTAAAGTTCTATGCAAGTCTGAGACATCAGGCGTGCATAGTGTTAAAATATGTGACTGTCATGTACATGACATAGTTTATGTATGTTGTTAACTGCTTTATGGAAACCTGTCAAACTAGAAGGGAGACATTCAGAAGGCCCAGGTCACAAGCACTTGGTGCTTATTGGCTTTCAGTAGAAGTAGGAGTCCATTGTATCCTTTGTGCTTTTGAAAAATCACTCCCCTCATGAATAAAAAGGAAATATCCTTGCATCTGTACTCACTTTTGGTGAAATGAAGTGTTTCAAAATAATATGGAACTTCATGGGAGAAACCAGTTACACAAGAAAAAGTGAAAAATGGTGTAGTCTAGTTATATAGGACTTGGTAAAAGGGAATCTTCAATGTCAAGACTCAATGAGGCATCCAGAAGTTAAGGTTTTTACCCAAATGTAACATTTGTTCCATGGTGGCTTTTGTTAGATACAGAGGAGCTCATATCTTAATAGGAAGGTCACATTACATTACTGTATCAAATTAAAGCTCTAATTAGATTGCCTTCTTTCTTTATAGTTTGGGCCTATGCAACAAAGTATTCTTACTGGCTGCATTCTGGAAATGTCACTTACTGAAAAGTTTTGGCCCTGAAGCAGACTTGTGAAGTGGGTTAGATAGTTTTGCAGTTTTATACACTTATAGTATGTTTACATTGCAGTTAAGCACCTGTGGCTCACCCATGCCAGCCACAAATGTTCAATTGCACTACAGATGTACCCCTGGGGTCAACTTGTGAGGCCTTTGCTAGGGGAGGAGAGCTAGGCAAAATACCTTCCCACTTCCTTCCATGGTTGAGCAAGAACCTTCTATTGTAGCAGTCCCTGTGTTCTCCAGAGCACTGGGGTAGCTTGCTCCTGTTCCCTGCTGGAGAGCCAGCATCTGAAAAGATGGCAGGAGGAAAGCAGGGTCGTATGGCCTCTCTGCGCCACCCTGGTGCATGCAGGATGTCATTCCTTTGTGTTTTGTAAGATATTTCCAGCTTCTGATCATGACGTTTCAGTCCTAGTATCCATCTGGAAAACCAAGAGATAACAAATCAAGGCTTCTTAAGCAGCAAGCTGAAATCTGTTTTACTAAACTATTAATTTTGTTACTTCATCCTCTGTTTTGTCTACCTGTTTTATCCTGTCCCACATCTCAGCTATAAGTTCAATGGGCAGGGATTTGTTACATGTTTGTACAGTAACTAATACCATAGAGCAGTGTTTCCCAACCAGTGTGCCATGGCACACAGGTGTGCTGTCAGGTCTGAGCAAGTGTGCCACAACCTTTTTTGAAAAACTACTCAAAGAGGTCTGGATTGGCTCATTGGCTTATGAATATTCATGAGTTTATTTGGCAACTATATGATGGTGTGCCTCAAATTAATTAGAGGTAGCAAGGTGTGCCACAGCACAGAAAATGTTGGGAACCACTGCCATAGAGCCCTGATTCTTCACAGAGGTTTCTGACTAGCCTGTTGTAGTTCTAGTAGCAATAAAAGGCCAAACATTGCCTAACCTGTAACATCTAGTGCTAGAATCTGTGCTATGTATTAAACTCCCCTTGGGCTCGATATAGTCAGCCTTAAATTTTACAGAAGCTGGTCATGAGGCAACAGTGGGAAAACTGGGGGAGGAAGTTGACTGGCAGTGCCATTGTAGCTTACTTTACTAAATAAGCTACGAAACAGGGGATTTAGTAGGTAGAACTGCTTTCATTCTGAATGATTATCAAAGACAGTATTCAATAATGAACTAAACTCAGATTTTCTGTTTTTCTTCCTGGTAGGTACTACTGTTAATTGATATCCAGGTATCTTACATCAATACCAACCACGAAGACTTCATTGGCTTTGCAAAGTATGTATACTGAGACTTGATTATAGAGAGACACTGTTAATTTCCCCTTCTTGCTGATTTAAGGAGAAATGACCCTGAAACATTTGAATGGTGGAGGTGCCTATTGCCAACCTCCAGATACGCAAATAGAGTGTAATGCAGTTCACTACTCTTTGCTGGGGTGCCTTCTTGTGGCTCACCTGAGGACTAGTTCTTGACCAGTCTGACACCCCACTGATGCCTTCAGTTGCTCACTCTGTAGTCTCTTTCTCTGGGCTCAGCTTTCTGTTCATGACTCAGGGTGCTGCCTCTTCACAGTGTGGCCCTCTGTCATATCACTGGAGTTCTGCAGTGTCAAAGTCCCAGTGGATGAACTGTCTCAAGCAGTCTTCCAGCACATTGTCCCAACTGTGCCACTTCCCTAGTGACTGGTAGGGGAATCCTGCCCCACCCACTACTTCAGGTTCCAGTAGGTATTCTGTCAGCAGCAGCCAAGGTCTGCAGAGCTTCCACCTTTACTGCTCATTCCTTGGGTTTGTTCCTACTTTTATTCTTTATCATTTGCCCCCAGTGAGTTACCACTGGAACATCTTCTGCTCCTGGTGGCTATTTCATGCTTCCTCAGGTTCTCACTGGTTTGTATTCTTGTGATCCCACAGCTTATCTCCCCAGGAATCCTGCTTGTCTCTTGTCAACTCTCCTCCTCTCTAGGAGTGACTGGATCATTCCTCCCTACAGCCTATCTTGGTTTCTACTCCCTCATTTTATATGAGCTTAGCCTGCCTCTGTCCCACTGGGCTTCATCATCAAATAGAGCCACCAGCTCTGACTCTTCTCCAGGGGCACTGAGTTAGTTGGCCCTTATTTCCTACTCTGGCTTTATGTGGAGTAGAAACCCTGTCACAGAGAGGCTCAGCCTCAGGATGCTTGATACCTGACAGTGGCCCCTGCTATATGTCTAGACTGAATTCTCCTGCTTTGTCCCAACCGTGGCAACACCTCCTGGCCTGGGAATAATCTCTTACCTCTTATAGAGCCACAGAAATGTGGGGCTGGAAGGCACCTTGAGGGGTCCTCAAGACCAGCCTCCTATCTTCACTTGGAGAGAGTTTTTGATGCATGAGTACTTTTTATGTAGCTGTTACTGGTGGCCTTGGTGCACAGTGACCAACACATATTTTGGCAACATTGATTCAGTTCTTGCTGTAGTGCCTGCTTAAGAGGAAAGTGAGGCTGCTGAAGATGAGCAAGACTGCTGTTTGGATGAAGAGGACAATAGTACTAGCAGCGAAGAATTTATCTCCTAGGGAGAGGAGGAAGATGATTCTCTCCAGTATGGGCTAATCTTTTCTTCCCACTTAATTGAAGAGATTGCTAACATTTCTCTGTTTGATGGGCAGACAATTCAGTAAAACCCCAGGGGTATGATTCAGAGATGTCTGAAGTTGGCCTTTTTCTGCAGGTGAAATGGCAAATGCCTCTCTTCCATCCTAGACTGGACCGGTTGGTGAGGTTTGGCAGCAGCTTCAGGCCACTGTGGATGCTTCAACAATAGTCATCAGAACACAACTGGGATATTATTAGCTTATTTCTCCCTCCCTGTCCAGGAGTAGGGTGGTCAGCTGCAGTTGTGGTGTTGCCGTACCATGATTCTAGAGCTCGTATACCTTTGGACGCTAATTTTATCAATCAAATGATATTGTCAGCTCATGATGGGAACAACAGGATGTTCTTGATGGGAAAATACTAGGTCAAGTTATGGAAGAAGGTTTGCACCATGTACACCCCACCTCCAAGGATGTTATGCAAAGTGTTTGTATGAAACTGACTTGTGAGAGAGTGGACAAAGTTAGGGTGCAGGTGTCTTTCAGTAATGCAACATGGTGGACAGCTTTCTGTGCCCCTGATGTTTGCAGACACAGAGCTGCATTTATTGGGTCTTTTGTGGGATGAGTTCACCAAAAGTTGTAGGACTGTTATAAGCTTTGAAGGTGGAGGAAAGCAGATGACAGTCTTATGAAAGTTGAGGTAATTAATTAAGTCTTCAATTCATTCTGTCAACTCTGTTATCCTCCCCTCTTCCTCCTCCTCCTTTTTATTTTCTAGGAGGAGAACCTGCCAAGAAATGAGAAAAGATGTGCACTGGGTACCATAGAATCCAAAGTCAGTTCACTCTGCCATTCTTTTGGAAGAAAACTCTTAGGTTTCTGAGTTCTGGAGTGACTAGCCAGCATGTCTTGTACTCCCTTACTATTAGAGGGAGACAGGGTCCATTAGTCATGCAAGGCCTATCTTGGGCACATTGCTCTTAGAGTTACAAATTTCTCCCTTCTGGAATGTGCTGTATTTCAGTATCCTGAAGAGAAACTGCAGTAAATCTAATTCCTTCTGACAAAAAGATACTGTTGAGCCTGAGCTAATGGTCAAAAGAAAGGGAGAATTTTAACCTGTCCTGAATGTTAGTCTTCCATTGTTTATTGGTTAAATCAAAATTCAGAACTGGGTTTTTGAGACCAATTGTACCTAAGTGGAAAGAGATTGCTGAGAGCTATATTTGGTGGTAGTGCCTGTGTATTTCACTGACAAGATTGTGTGTCTTTTTATGGGTCTTTGGATAGCGACCTGGAAGGGATATAGTAAGCAGTATGTCTCTCGTGGTATGGTGGTGCCACTAGGGTTCCCAAACTTTGTGATACTGTGACCCCCTAAAATGATAAATGAATTTGAATGACCCCACCCTCTAAGTTGCTTGTGACCTCTCCGGGGGAGTCCTACCCCACAGTTTGTGAACCTCTGGTCTAAAGTAAATGAATCAATGTTCTAATTTGTTCCCAGAAACCAATGAGAATGTACAAGAACCTTGTTTGATGCAGTTCCATTCAAAGCCACCTTCTTCTCGAGTAGCGTCCTGGACGTGGAAAGCATTTTCAGTGCCAGCAGGATCGGCAAAAACCATGCTGCATGCACATGAAAAAAAAAGGCTTGAATGCTACGCTGATTGTATGGCAGTGAAGTCTTGATTTCAATTTTTTTCCATTTCAAAACCAAGTGTTCACACAGATTTGTGACTGGAAGGGGAAGCTCATATGGAGAATCACCTCTTCCAACATCCTGGGTCTTCAGGAATGGCAGCTGCACATAAATTCTCTGGACATGAATAGTTCTAAATGATCTGAAGACCTTTAGGTAAAGCTTATCCCCAACAGTAGCAGAATCTTGCCTCTTGTGTTTGGAAGCTCTGAGGATGCAAAACTGGGCAGTGTTTCTTAGCATTAGTCCTTAGATCAGATCTCAAGAGAGGAATGTGATCCAGCCTTTGAGGTTGCACAATATATTCCTGGAGCCAAGGTACCAGTCTTCTTACCCAAGAGTTTTATTTCTTTTGGGTTGTCCCTGGGTTTCTCTTACCCACTGCTGTGTTTTGGGGTGTACTGCCTATCCATATATTAAACAAAAGAAATGGTCATATTTACTGTTCAGGTTATGTTCACCCAGGTTGTTTTTCATAGCTTATTCTAGTCTTGTATTTTTGTATAAACATTGATGGAGCTTTTTAGTCTCAAAGAGTGAAGAATCTATCAATCTGGGTATCTTTATGAAAGAGAGAATTATTAATGTTTGTTTCCCTTGGAGGAGGTATGTTTTGATGGAATACTGCTCCACCACACTTTTCTACATAAAGATATGAAGGTTTTGAATCCCTGCTTCTCTTTTCTTTTTCATTGCTTACTATTAAAGGGGAATATTCTTGTCTCCTGATGGGAAGAAATAGATTGTTGGATCCAGGGGTGTCGCTGGCGCCTGGCACACAGGGCCCGTGCCTCAAATGCTGGCGCCAGTGCCCTGGGCCCTTGTGGGGCCCCACCTCTCCCGGTCTCTGGCTGCCCGCGGCCGTGGCCGCGGCTGCCACTCCCCGCCTTATCCCTAGCAGGGGGTGTGGCCTGCAGGGAGGGGGTGGGGCCTGGGCCCGTGCCCCGGCTCATTCCCCGGGGCTGTGACCTCCCTGGTTGAATCACTGGGAGAATCACAAGTACCTGTGCTGGGGCGACTCAAAGCGCAGTGTGTTTAAGCTGTGGGAATAGCATCATAGGCCATTCCCTGGTGTGCATAGACTTCAATATGGCAGTCTACTTGTTTTCTTATAAATAAAATTGTGTGTAAGTGTCTATACTGGTAGAAGCTAGTAAGAAGAGAAGAAACGGCTTCTTAAAATTGTGTTCAGTGGGAGAGAATGGTGGGTTACTTACCAGTAACCATCCTTGTTCGAGATGGACTGCTTGAATTCATTCAATAATAGGAGTATCCATGCCAGAGTGCATGATTGGTCGGAACTTTTTGCCTTAACCTGTCAGAAGAGGGCAGGCAGTCACCACCCCCCACGCCACCCCATGGCTATACATGTGGCCGCCACCTGGCCCCTCCCCTGTTCTTAGGGGTTTCCAACTCCAAATGTGGGGACGAGGGGAGGGTTCTGAATGGATCTGAGCAGCCCCTCTTGAAGAAGGACGGTTACTGGTAATTAACCCACCATTCTTCTTCAAGCGCTGCTCGGATACATTCAGTAATAGGTGACTGCTAGCCATGCGGATGGATGGCGGGTGGAGTTGGCTCTTCTGCCTTCAGCACAGCATATCTCCAACATGCGTAGTCGTCCAACCAGCAAGGTCCCCAGGTGGTCTGAGGTATTGACCTAAGGGCCTTGATCCTGGCAAGGATGGCCAGGGATTGTAGGATCTAACCCAGTGGAGAGAAGTAGAACCAGTTTGCTTAAGCACTGATTGATGTGCGTGGACAGAGCAGCCTAAGGTCACCGATGAATAAGTGTGGAACAGCGCATTATGGGTATGGTTCCACCTCTGAAATAAGGAGGCAAAGAAAGTCGATCTCTTGGTCAGGGAGGTCGAGATTCAAGGTATCTCTATTTGCTCTACCCAAGAGGTTTGTGGTAGAGGTGTGTGGAGGCCAGATGATTGAGTGTTTTGGTGGCAGCATGTGTCAGCATGATACTATGAGGGAGTTGACATGGCATTAAGATTGCCAGACTGTCAGTGGTGGTTACCGGACACTGCAAGACACGGTGGGAGGGAGGGAGACTCTTTCCCTTAGTCCGGCAGCACAAGGTGCATGGAGGCCATGGGCAAGGCGAGTGTGTGAATCTGGCACGCTCGGTGCCCCGCAGCAGGGAGGGGCTACCAGGAGCGGGGTGGGGAGGACCTAAGAGATTTCACTTCATCCTAGTTTAAGGAGAAATGTGAAAAGCCAAAGGCGACTGCTGACGAGCCCATACAACATGCTCATGAAAGATGCACCTGGGCTGGCATGGGGAAAGCCAGGTGCTTGACCTACATTACGGCACTATATAAGATAGACACAGATGGGACTACCTATAGGCCTGGAGGATATAACGCAGGCCTACAAGGGTTTATCGAAGGCACTGTAACGGTTCCCCTTTTTGGGACTGTCAGCATCCATAACATTACCCTGTTACAAGGAAATGGTATTATTGCCATTCCCCCTCCCTTTATTTTCATCCTTCCCCCCCCCCACTATTTGGACTCATTGGCTGGCAAATGGCTGAAGGTATATAAGGGGTGAGGAGCTGTTGCAACAAAGGTGAGCCTGAGGGGTAAGCTCATGTGCCCTGAGGGCCCTGGGTACCAGCCCGCACGGCCCACGGGGCCAAACTCACCATGGTCTACGGGACCACATACTGCAGGGGAGACCCAGCCCAATATGGCACTGATCCCAGGCTTGGCAAAGCGCAGGGGTGCGTATCATATTTGAGGCTCCCTGTGAGGGGAGGCCACAAGGGAGAAACCAAGGTGTAAGACAAGGAAGAAGGAGTTTCCTCCAACAGGAACTGAGTGAGGATATGCCATCCTGATGGGCACATTCATCGGTCCCTTTCTTAGGGCACTTCCAGTTTGTCTGGAGCGTCCTCTATAAACGTGCTATCGTTGTTATTAAACCTTACCTGGGCAGGTGACTTCTATCAAGGGTCAGCTAGTTTCTGAATTCTTGGTCACTGTTCAGAATTTCAGGTGGATCCAATGAGTGAAAAGGAAACAAGTCATTGCTATGCCAGTAATATAATGTGCCAAGTTGCAACTACTAAGGCCTGAAAACATTCGTGTCATGGTGAGGAAGAGAGGTTGTACCCGCAGGGCTCCTGAGCGAGAGTCTCCCCGAGCTAGGTTGGGTAACCACGGTGCTGTGGCCGTTCCCAGAAGGTGAGCTACATGATGGGCACTGCTGGAAACACTCTGAAATAGTGATTGGGGCCAGACCCCTACCCCACCTGCAGGAAGGTCTCTAAACCATATGGTGGGACTGAGCGGCAACTGTAGAGGTAACGAGGAGGTGGAGGGACGAGTTTCTCCGCCTATGTCGGATGGCGGGGGGGTGAGGATCCAGTTGATATTAATATTATGCCATCTCCTCTGGTTCTCCTTGACTTGAGGATTTCCTGATCTAGGTGGAAAGAGGTGACCATCTTAGGGAGAGAGAAAGGGAGGTTGCACAGCTGCATTTGTCAGGGATGGACCCCGTATGTGGGGGTTCTGGCTTTGTCACCTCCCAGCTATGGTAATCATGAGCTGGGGAAAAGTGGTTCATTGTTGGTTGGCATGGCCTCTTTCCCCTACAGGGAAGGGGAGGGTAGGTAAATGGGGTAGAGGCCCCAACTAGTGAGAACTCTCTCAAGTGCACCCGCCCAAGCTGTGGACCAGCAGGGGATAAGGAATACCGGAGGGTTTATCTCTCCACTGGAAAACGTGAGTGATTGACTAAGCGTTTACGCCTGGTGGCCGATCACCGACAGTTGCGTCTGGTACTTGGCAGGCAGGGGTGCTTTGCCTGTTCGCTGGGTACAGGAAGAGGTTGAAGTATCACTGAGCTGGGAGCATAAACCCTGGATCCCTGGTTGGGGATCGTTTGGATGCAAACTATATCTGTGCCTCAGCTAATTTGCGCTGCTGATATAGGAGAGCAATTGGTTAGTGCGGGGTATAAGGAAAGGTAAAGGGCTCCACCCTACGGATAGGGGAGCGAACGCCTTCTGGGAGAGGGGGACGAAGAGAGAGAGCCCTGTTGATGAAGAGCCCCTTGAACATTTGTTTCAAAGGATAGGGAGTTGGAGCCTTGTCTGCGGGAGAGTGTGTGTAAGCGTCGCTCCCAGGTATAGGGAGGGCACCTAAGGGGAAAAACCCCCGTAATGGGCAAAGGTGAAGTGATGGACTCTTTGATGTGTGGAAGGGAGGCGCCGCACGTAGAAGTGGGGGAGAGGGGGCTTGTCCCCCAGGTAGATTGTCAGGTAAAAGGGTGTGATAGCCCTCTGGGTTGGAGTCGGACCTGTCGGCTAGAGGTTGTCTGAGTAGGTTTGGGCCACAGGCTTCCATTCTATCCATTAAGCTATTAGTGGAGGCTTAGCAACCAGGGGAGTCAAGTCCTCTCAGTCATTGGAAGTATTAAGGCCCATAAAAGGTATGAATATGGTCTGGGTTGAACCTAGGCCCTGCTTGGGAGAGGGGAAGGGAGAGAGGCTGTCTGTCAGCTCGTAGGAGGGTCCCCAAGTCAGTGGGCACTCGACGGGGCAGTGGTTTTTAGAAAGGTGGTTGGTAGCCAGTCTGGCAGGCTATGACCAATACCTTTGGCTGGCAGGCCAGGATCCCCTCCCTGAAATTGTGGAGGAGGGCTGTGGACAGGAGGGTCCTCAAGCTGGATTTCAAACTGAAGTTGTAGTGGTGGGGATTCAGTCCTCCCCAGTGTTGCTGGGGAGGAAGGGTGGGGGGGCTCAGTGTGTTACTGGGCCTTATGGGGCTGGGGGATGTGGAAGAGGCCCCGTGTGTAGGAGGCCCTGATATTTTTAACCTCACCTCCTCCCCCGGATCATGAGCGGTACTCAAGATGGCAGAGGTCTCTGGTGGGAAGAGAGCGTCGCCCCCAAAGGGAAGGTAAAGGTCCACCTGTTGGGAGACTGGGGGCCGTCTAGCTTCCCGTAGCCACGCTGCATGGCGCAGGATCACAGCTGAGGCCATAGTGTGGGCTGCTGTATCCACTGCGTCCCAGGCTGATAAGAGGAGGTCCTGGGAGGCTATTTTACCCTCCTCAAGGAAGGCATCATACTCTTCCCTTGCCTCTAATGGGAGTAGATGTCTAAATTTATTTGACTCCCACACATCCAGCATGTATCTGCTTACCAGGGCCTGATTATTTGCGACCCGCAACTAGAAGGCCGAGGAGGAGTATACATTCCGGCCTAGCAACTCCAGCTCCTTTACGTCCCTTGATGTCAGGAGGGTATTGCAGGGAGCCTGCCCCGGCCTAAGGCCGCCTCTACCACCGCTCGAGGTGGGGGTGGGTGGTGGATGAGCAAGGAGAACTCGGACTCTGTGACTCGGTACTTGAGGCCCACCATATCTGAAACCAGGGAGATGGAGCCTGGGTTTTGCCAGCGAGATGAGGCCAAGTCCCAAATGCTGGGGTGGAGGGGAACTGTGACTGGTTCTGCCGCAGAGAACACTCGTCCAAATAAGGTGTCCGTGGGCCCTTCAGAGGACTGGACCTCCATTCCCATGTGGGCGGAGACGTGGCACAGGAGGTCAAAATGCGCTGATAGATAAGAGCATGGCACCGGATTTAAAGCCCTCACTTGGTGCTGAGTGGGATGGTCTCCTGCAGGGACCATTCTTGGGGGCAGTACCGAAAGGCGATGGCAGGGTGATGTGGCACCAGGGGGATGGCTCAACGGTACCAGGACTCAACAAGGTAGTGGGCTCTGGTGTCAGGGATTCTAGCCTGGGCCCAGGAAAAGGGGTACTTGGCTATTTGCGCTGCGCCCAGACCTTCGAAATGAAGGCTGGTTTCCCTCTTCTAGCAGGCACCAGAGAGGGAGGTGTAGGCAATATGAGGAGTGCCCTTGCTGCCTCAGCTGCGTCCGGGGTTGTTGGGATTGGCACCAACCCTACTCGGTCCCGAGGGGAGCCCCATGTCAAAGACTTGGAGCTATGCTGGCACTGCGGTACTGATATTGGTACCGAGCTAGTCCTGCATCCCCTATCGGCACAGTGCCAGACAGGTTCCGGTGCTGACCTGGCATGCGGTGCAGCAGGAGACCCCAAGGTCTTGGGGGAAGAGTGCCAAGCCTGCTCGGAGGCCAGGGCATGACGTCTTTGCTCCCTGTCCTTGATTGTCCTTGGTTTAAAAGACAGGCAGATGGAGCAAGCGGTGACCATATGGCTTTTGCCTAGGCATCAGAGGCACTTTTCGTGGGAATCATCCCGCAGGAAGGCCTCGCCGCATTCAACACAGGGTTTAAATCGCAGCATGGCGGATGGCATAGGTGTGTGCTGTTCCAGCCCAAGAGGGGAAACCTTCTTTGGTGGAACTAGGTCCATGAATAGGTGCTCCCAATCAAGTGAAAGGCTCATAAAGTGAACAACGGAGACAGGCGAAGCGCAAGGGGCAGGCAGTTCCACAACCGACACTAAGGCAGAAGAAATGAAACTGGGGAGGGGTCGGGCAGTGGCCACATATATAGCCGTGTGAGGGGGGATAGTGGCTGCCTGCCTTCTTCTGACAGGCTAGGGCAAAAAGTTCCAAACAATCACACGCTCCGGCATGGATACACCTATTACTTAATGTATCCAAGCAGTGCTCAAAGAAGAATGAGTAAATAATATTAGTATTTACATTTGTAAACTATTCTTAACATTACAATTGAAATTCTACAGTATCATCTATATTATTGCTTAGCATTACAACAAATACACATATTGGAGCATGTTCAGAACATTGTTCAAATAAGGTTTGGACAGAGAAAATGTAGTTTTTCCAAAATCTAAACTTTTCAGACTACACTTTCCCATGATGCACTACATTCTCCCATCAGACTGAGCTTCATGGTTGACCATGGGAGTTGTATGTCTGTGGTACATTACAGGCAGTGTAGTTTGGCTAGGGTGACTAACCCAAAGGGGCAAATGAGACCTATAGGCCAATACAATGCAATAAGCAGATGCAGTTTAATGTCACATTAACTTCAGTTGAAACATTTTTGGTTTGGGAATGTCAAAACATTTCTTTTCAGTTAATGTTAAAATGAAATATTTCAGAGTCAAAATCTTTTTGGAAATTTCCTGTGGAAAAATTTTGATATTTTGATTTTATTGTCCTGATTTGGGAGGAAAAACAAAGGGTGAAATTTTGGGATTTCCTTCAGGATAGAAATTCTGATTTACTCAACTGTTATTCATATCTGTCTAATCTGTGCAGACAGCCATACACATTGATTTCTTCAGTGAACAATATTTTTAATTAGGTAAATAAAAAGTCAGTTGCTGTGCTTTAAGTGTGTGACTGGTAGAATTATTAATATTTCATGTTATTAATATGAGAAACCACCAGACATTAATTTAACCATAAATTCCTTTATTAAGTCCAAATATTTTATACAATTGCTCTGAACATGCTTAACAGCCTGAAAATAAGCAGTCGCTATACTAAAAGAGCGACAAAACATAGATAAGCATTTGACCAGGATACTAAAAGGCATCTAAAACCAGAGTTACTTGGATCCATATTGGTCAGCTTCAGTGTGGTCGGGCAGATAGCAGCAATGAACCCTTTTAAAAGTTTACTATTTGTACCCTTTAACACACCAGGGATGTCACTGTCAATTACTAACTTGAACTGAAAAGGCATTTGAGTCAATTTACACTTCAGTCTTAATTCAGATGAGATTGTCAACCTCCTTTCTTTTCAAGGCCTCACTGGCTCTTCCTTTTCTTCTTCTTGACCAATGGAAAAGTGGGAATGTTTGTCCTTGTTTTAAAGACAGTTTTTCTTTATCACGTTTCTGCAGCTCTTCATATTATTTATTCTTCTTCAAGTGATTGCTCCTGTCTATTCCATACATAGGTGTGTGCGCGCCATGTGCATGGCTAGCCAGAGAGCTTTTCCCCTAGAGAACCCGTAGGATTGGCTGTGGAGCCCCCTGGAGTTGGTGCCAGTGTGGCTCACTACATAAGGCACAGCTGACCAGAGCCTCATCAGCTCCTTCTTACTGCCCTGACAGTAGCTGGAGTGCATCTGTACTTTGTTAGCAGACTCCCTGTGGTTTAGATAGCAAGTACCTGTTAAGTGTTAGTGTTGAGAGTTAAGGACCGGTTTTTCCTGTTAGTTAGTTAAAGTGGTGCTCACTCCGGGGTCCAGGCTGGGGCATGCCTGGCTTTAAGACCTGTGATTCCTACTGAAAGCCTCTGCCCCTGGATGATCTGCACTACTCCTACCTTAGGTGTTTAGAGGAGGCTTACTTGAAAGAAAAGTGCAAGATCTGCAGGAGCTTTTGCCCTTGCACACAGAAAGAGAGGGAGCAAAGATTGAGGATTCACATGATGGAGGAAGCCCTCTGCCCAGTCTTCTCTGCCCAGACGAGCTCCAGTGTGACACTGTCAGTGAGCAGCACCCCCGTAGGCTCCGGGGAGGCCCCTAGGACTGGGGACTCGTCCAAGGGCGCACGGCACCATGCAGTGGCACTGGCCTCAAGGTTGGCACCGTAGCAACATTGCTGACACTGCTCTCTATCTCTGGTGCTGCAGAGGAAGAAACCAAGAACTGACAGATCTCGCTCTCCTAAGAGGTCAGAGAAGTAGGGCAGCCCAGCAGCCAGAAAACCTTCCGCTTATCGACCCACAGCACTGTCAAGTCCAGCCCTGGAGCAGGGTCTGTTGACTCTGGAATCCATGTCCTCCCCAATCTGGGGCATATTGGAGGAGAAGATCTTGTTCCTCTCTACTCCTGAGGCAGCATGGGACCTAATGGGCCAGTTGGCGCTGCCAGCTCTGGGCCCCTTGCCATCTCCAGCACCCAGGAGACCGGGGCCGTCGAGAGGCAAGCCTCTTCTAGTGCACCCATAATCGCCTCACCCACCAGGGCTGAGTGAGCCTCTCTCTCCGAGGGAGCAGCTCAGAAGGTCCCTGGGCGATTCAGCAGCACCAACCTGGCACCATTCCCCCATGCCGCCAGCAGTGGTAGGAGTGGCAGGGGCACCCCGGTACTGTTCTCCCTTGAGGGCAGTAGAACGACACTGTTCCTCGGCACTGCCCTCAGAACCAAGAGATCAGAGTCCCATGGTCCACGGAACTAGAGGGCTGTCACCCCTGCAGTGGCTTCGGTCATGGAGGCAAGGCCCTCAGAGCCTTTGGGGAATAGTCCTCCCCCCCAGATGAGACAGTAGCAGAGACAAAGCCAGCGCCCACCCAGGAGGATGGCAGGGCCCACCAGGAGCTCCTTAGATGAGAGGCTAGAGGCATGGGCCTTCCAGCAGAAGAGATCGTGGAAGACGGTGGACATTTTAGCCCCTGAGGGCCCTTCATGAGTAGCCCTCCCACGAATTAAGACTATTCAGAACACCACAAAGGCCCTGTGGCATATGCCAGCTTCTATAGCCCTGACTGCGAAAAGGATGGAGAAGAAGTATTTTGTACCATCGAAGGACCATGGGCATTTCTACTCTCATCCTACTCTCGGGTCATTGGTGGTTGCAGATGTCAATGAAAAGGAGAGGCAAGGGCACCAAGGCCCCACACCGAAGCCTAAAGAGGCTAAGAAGTTAGATCTTTTCAGCCATGAGATTTATTCCATGGGGGGGTGGGGTTCCAGCTGAGGATTGCTAATCAGCAGGCAATCCTCAGCAGATATGCCTTCAATGTCTGGTCATACCTGGAGAAATTTATCTTACAAGCTGGACCAGGACTCTAGGCCTGAGCTTACAGCCTCCATTAAAGAAGGCAAGGTGATCTTGAGAGCATTATTACAGTTAGCTCTTGATGTGGCAGACATGGCTACGAGAGCAATGGTGTCAGGTGTAACTATGCACAGGAATTCCTGGCTGCAGACCTCGGGGCTGCCTCAGGAGGTCCAAAATACCATACAGGACCTTCCCTTTGAGGGACTGGAGCTGTTCTCCCAGCAGACGGACTTGAAACTGCAAACATTGAAAGACACCAGGGCCCTGCTGAAATCACAGGGGTTACACACTCCTGCTGCTCAGAGAAAGCCTTTTAAGCCAGAGCCCTCTTCCTGCCCATAACACCGTTGCCAGGAATTTGATATGAGGTGAAATAGGAGCGGGCGTTGGAGCAACCAGCACCAGTCCAGCTGGTGCCAGGGCTCTATGCGACAACCTGCGGGCTCCAAGATAACCTTTTGAGGATGTGCCCGAGGTCGGCACACCAGTTCACCAGGATACATTCTCTCCGTTTGCCGACAGGCTGTCCCGTTTCTTCCGTGCTTAGTCCAAGATAATGACGGACGCTTGGGTTCTTTGCACGATCCAGCAGGGATATTCCGTCCAGTTCTCCTCCTTGCCCCCATCGCATCCGCCTTCCTGCCTGTCCCTCTCCAGGGACCCCCTCTCATGAACAAGTACTGATTTAAGAGATGCATTCTCTCTTGGACAAGGGAGCTGTGGAGGAGGTTCCTCAGCAGAGAGACGGGTTTTTATTCTTGTGTTTTCTAATTCCTAAAGCGAAAGGGCGCCTCCGTCCCATTCAGTTCACAGTCCTTCCCTTTGGCCTGGTGGCAGCTCCCAGAGTTTTCATGAAGTGCCTGGCGGTAGTTGCAGCCTCCCTCAGATGTCAAGGGATTCAAGAGTCTCCCTGCTTGGACTACTGGCTGGTGTGTGGTTGATCCAAGGAGATGGTGGCTTGCCATCTGAAGATAATACAGGACCTGTTCAACTCTCCAGGGCTGGTGGTCAATGTCCAAAAGTTGACACTTATTCTCACGCAAGGCATAGAATTCATAGGGGCTTGTTTGGACTCAGGGTTAGCGAGGGCCTCTTTTCCCCCGCCTTGGTTCAAGACCATCAGGAACCTCATTGTAGACCTGCAGAAGTATCCCCTCAGGACAGTTTTCTCCTGTCTAAAACTGTTGGGATACATGGCAGCATGTACCTACATGGTGGTGCAACCTTGCCTGACGTTGTGCCTGCTGCAGATGTCGCTGGCCTCTGTATGCCATCTGTCCAGAGACAGTATCGAAGGTCTGGTCTGAATTCCTGGGGAAGCGCTAAACGCATTAGACTGGTGGTGCCAGGAGAACAATGTATGCAGCAGTCTTTTTCTTTCCGGATGCCCCAGCCCTCCATGTTTCTGGTCACTGATACCTCAGACCTGGGGTGGGGTGCTCACTTAGGTTCCTTCAGGACGCAAGGTCTGTGGAAGGACAGCAAGTTGCAGCTCCACATAAATGTCAAAGAACTTTGGGCGGTGTGCCTGGCTTGTCAGGCATTCCTGGAGCCCCTAAAAAGGAGGGTGGTCTTGGTCTAGATGGACAATACGTCCACAATGTTTTACATCAACAGACAAGGGAGAGCTCGTTCTTTTCCCTTGTTCCGCGAAGCCCTCACCTTGTGGGAATTTAGCATTCACCACTCAGTTCACCTTGTGGTGTCCTAACTTCCAGGTCGAAAGAACCACCTGGCGGACTCTCTCTGAGCAGAAAATTCATGACCCACAAGTGGTCTCTGAAGTGGGAGGTCCTGGAGTCTGTTTTCTGGAGGTGGGGTTATACCCAAATAGATCTGTTTTGCCTCGGACCAGAACAGAAGATGTGAGACCATCTGCTCTTTCAAAGGGCTAAGTCCAGGCTCGATAGTGGATGCTTTCAAGATCTCCTGGGAGGGCAGGAGTTGTTACACTTTCCCACGGACCCCCTTAATTCAGAAGGTCCTCCTGAAGATCAAGTGAGACCAGGCAGAGGTCGTCCTAATAGCCCTGTCATGGCCAAGGCAACACTGGTTCTTGACCTTGCTGAATCTCTCGGTCCAGGACCTCATAGAGCTGCTCACCCAGGACCAAGGCCATCTGATCCACCTGAACTTGGGGTCTTTACATCTCCAAGCGTGGAACCTCCGTGGTTGACGCAAGGGGAGCTGCAGTGCTCTGCAAAGGTTCAGGAAGTCCTGCATAATAGCAGGAAACCTATGACTAGAGCTGAGTACAGGGCCAAATGGTTGAGGTTCATGACATGGGCCTCTAACAAACAGCTCAAGCCAGGGTGGGCCCCAATTCTGGACTATCTTTGGCATTTGAAGTCTGAGGGCCTTGCAATCTCCTTGATCAAGTTGCATTTGGCGGCAGTCTCAGCCTGTCACGGAGAGATGGATTTAGGGCTGCTGTTCTCAAACCCAAGAGTCAAAAGGTTCCTGAAGGGTCTGGATAGATTATTTCCACCAGTGCAGCCCACGGTGGCCAATGGGATTTGAACTTACTTCTGTCTTGGCTCATAGGACCTCTCTTTGAGCCACTTGCCTCCTGTTTGTTGCTCTACCTCTCCTGGAAGGTAGCCTTTCAAGTGGCCATCACTTCCGCTGGACGGGTTTCGGAAATTTGAGCCTTGACAGCAGGGCCTCCTTATACTGTCTTTTTCAAGGACAAGGTCCAATTGCAACCTCACCCAGCCTTTCGGCCAAAGATGGTTTCCCAGCTTCACTGCAACCAAGAAATCATCCTCCCAGTATTCCATCCAAAGCCGCATGCTTCAGAAAGAGAGTGCAGGTTACAGACCTTGGATGTTAGGTGTGCTCTAGCCCTCTACATCAAAGGCCAAAGCCCTTTAGCAAATCAACTCAGCTTTTTGTGGCAGTGGCAGACAGGATGAAGGGTCAGCCCATCTCTGCTCAATGCTTGTCATCCTAGATAGTCTTATGTGTTTGAGAATGTTATATGCTGGGAAAAATCAACCCCCCCCCCAACACTCAAGGCACACTCTACCAGAGCCTAAGCATCCTCAGCAGCTTTTGTGGCTGGAGTGCCTATCTCTGATATCTGTAAAGCAGCCACTTGGTTGTTGGCTCATATGTTTTCAGAGCACTGTGCAATCACCCAACAGGCGCGGGATGATGCACCGGTTGGACAGGCAGTGTTGCAGTCCCTGAGGTTGTAAATTCTGACTGTCTGCCTAAGGTAAGGCCTAGTGACTCACCTATGTGTGGAAAGGACAGCAGCAATCACTCGAAGAATCAGAGAAAGTTATTTACCTGTAACTGGTATTCTTCGAGGATGTATTGCTCCTGGACATTCCACTTCCCTCCTGCCTCCCCTCTTCGGAATAAGTAGCGCGAAGGAACTGAGGAGGCTTGGATCGGCTGTGCTTTGTATAGTGAGCTGTACCGGCACCACTCCAGGGGGCTCCACAGCCGACCCTATGAGTACTCTAGGGGAAAAGCTCTCTGCCTAGCCATGCACGCGGCATGCACATTCTAGTGTATGGAATGGCCAGGAACTACACATCTCAAAGGACACTGGTTACAGGTAAATCACCTTTTCTTCTTTGAGAGTTTGCTCATGTCCATTCCATAGACAAGTGTGTGCTCTCTCCCAAGCACAGTTACCAGAAACCTTTTCCCACAAAGCAGTAGCTGTATGGCTAGCTCCAACTCCCCTGGAGTGCCATGCAACTGCCACGGTGTATCAGGGAGTGCTGGATCCCAGCTGGCTCAGTTCCTTCTTTCCACCTGTGGACAGTTACTGGAACTCTGCTGCAGCTTTGGCTGACTCCAGGAATTTCTCCTTCCAATCAATCAATCAATCTAATCATAGGGCTGGAAGGGACCTCATGAGATCATCAAGTCCAAACCCCTGGGAATTGAACCCAGGACCTGCTGTATGTTAAGCAGAGGTGCTAGCCACTACACTATTTTCAGGGCTCCTAGCTAGTTAGGTTTTCTGTATAGACTTTCTGGGTTTTTTTCTTTCTTTCTTTTTTTTTTTCCCTTTTGTTAGTGGTAATTGTTCTCTGTTAAGTGTCCTTTGTTAGTAGTTAGCTAGATAGTATTAGGCAATTCACGTTGCAGTAGGGATTTATGCCTGGATTGCCAAGCTTTAAGCCGTGTTCCTTGTGCAGGAAAGCTTTAACCATGAGCAACCTGCATGACAGCTGTTTAAGGTGTCTGAGAGAGACATATAAGAAAGACAGATACTCCGTCTGTAAAAGTTTTAAGCCCAGGACTCAAAAAGAAAGAGAGTTTAGATTAGAAGTGTTCCTGATTGGAGGCTGCTTTTTTCTCCAGCCATAGCTGCTTCTCAGTCTCTGGCTCCAGTGCACAGCACCAGTTGAGCACTGGCACTGCTACTGGCTTCCCCAGTGCTCATAACCCCTCAGCACTGTAGTGCCTCACTGAAGAAAGGGAAGAAGGAGCAGCAGGGTTGGATCGGCTCGTTCACACAATCTGCACAGGGTTTGAGCTGCCCTCCAGACATACAGGAGGATTTAGCGCCCCTCCTGACTTCTTCAATGCCAGAGGGGTTCCAGGCTGCAAAAGCTTTGATGTCTATGCCCTTTCAGGATAAGAGTGTGGAGGGGGTCTCCACTCATAGGGCAAGCCCAAGCTAGGGCTACCCACCTGGTACTGGAGCCACTCAGCTCTAAAAGTGAAACTGGCTCTGAGGCTGAGGGAGAAGAGGGAAGGGCTTGGATGCCGTGGTACCACCTCTTGGCACTGAGAGAGCTTCTTTACCTCTTAAAGTGGATGAGTCAGGAAAATCATGAAGGACAGCATCTGGGGTCCCGAAGTCTGACTCCTGAGCAACAGGAGCACTGCTTAACCTTAGGAGGCCATGATATACCCTCCTACTGAATTTCTAGCTTGGCACGGTCACATGTGAGGTAAAAGTCCCACAGCAGGTACTCATGCAGATTATCAGGTTGGCAGCACTGCTTCTCACTGAACCCCGAGGCTGGGCACCAGAAGCGGCACCGCATCAGCTGCCGGGACTGGGGCATAACATCACCCTCCTCAAGCTACTCATCTTCCTGGCTTGGGAATGTGTGCCAGAGGCACAGAAAAAGGGATGAAAAATCATTTCTCCCTCATCTTCCTCACTGAAGAGAGCGGAGCCTAAGATAGCGTGGAAGAATTCTGCCTTGCCACAATTCCAAGAGCGGCGCCAGGGGCAGTTGTGCACATAGTGGCCATATTGGGGACTGTGGTCCTTTCCCATGGTGCCAGCACCCTCTTCCACCAAGCAAGTGGGTGTCCAATCAAGCCCCCCCCCAGCACTGAATAGAGACCACAATACACACTCTGATTCGGACCCTCTAGAGGGCATGTCTAAACAAACTTTGGGTCCTGCTAGAGACGGGGAGAATCCTCAACTCCAGCAGCCCCCGCTCTCTCCTATGCAGCACAGTAAGGGGCAAATGTCTTCACCCCCATAGGATGATTTCAAGTTTTACCAAGAACTGTTAAAACGAGTGGCTTCCAACCTGGCTATGGAAGTGCAAGAGGTTAATGAAGCTACTGATATCTCCTTTGATGTGCTATCTACTACGACTCCTTCCAGGGTAGCCCTTCCAGTCCATGAGGGGGTGCAAGAAATCGTTAAATCCCTGTAGCAAATGCCAGCATCGAATCCACAAACTTCAAAGTCTTAAGAGAAAAAATACTATGTCCTGGCTAAGGACTTTAAGTTCCTTTTTAGTGACCCGGTACTGGGGACACTGGCCATAGGTGCAGCCAACCAGAGAGAGAGACAAGGCCAATCAGGGTCCACTCCAAGAAACAAGGAACAGAAGAAGCTAGATCTATTTGGTAAGAGTTTATTCAACATCTAGCCTACATCTTCACATCAGGCCATGTTGGGTAGATATAGTTACAATTTATGGAACTTGATGGGTCATTTTGTGGATTCCTTACAGCCAGACCAGGCATCGGATTTTCTCACCATCCTGAAAGAAGGTATGACTTTGGCAAAGGCAGTGTTGCAGGTGACTTAGGATTCTGCTGATGCATCAGGTCGCAATATGGCGGCAGCCATTTGTATGTGGTGCTATTCTTGGCTACAAGCCTCTGGACTCTCACAGGAGGCTCAACAAACTATCCAAGACCTTCTGTTTGAGGGGCCAACCTTGTTTTCAGCCAAAACAGATGAAAAACTTCATGGCCTAGAAGATTCAGGACCACTCTCACAACCTGGAGGCTTTAGAACTCTCCACAGAACTGCCTTCTCTTCCGACTACCTCAGATAACACCTTAGGTTCAATATAGACCCCAGCAACAGAGATATACAACATACAGGCAAAGAGAAAGGGCTAGAAAATCAAATAGAACACCGCTCCAGCATGGAATCATCTTCAACTGCTCAGCATCATAGCAGGTCAGGAAGCCCTAACCTCAGATGACCATTTTGAGGATGCATTAGAGGGCCGCAAACAAGTCCCTGTGCAAACCCCTTCATTATCTTTCCTTGACCACCTGTCCCCCCTTTCTTGTTTGGTGGTCTTGGATTACAATGGACTGGTGGGTCCTCAATACCATTGCCAGAGGCTATTCAATTCAGTTCCGTTCACTCCCATCCCCTTCACACTGCCAGAGACTTCCCTAGAGGGGTGCCTAGGGGTGCAGGGCCCAAGGCGAATGGCCCTTTCCGGGGCCTCCCCAACCCACGGCACTGGGAGGGCGGGGCTGGCGAGCCCAGGGGAGGGGCAGACCCCTGCACCGCCCCCCATCCCATGCTGGGAACCAGGTGAGTGGGCAAAAGGGCAGTTTGCTGCTGCAGTGCTGCCGGTCTGCTCCTGCCCCCCCACACGTGCTGCTCTGGGCTCCCTGCCTGAGCAGCGGGGAGGAGGCGGGGGGATAGCAATACTGGCTCTGCACTGCCTCCCGCTCCCTCCCCGCTGGTCTGGCACAGAGCCCATAGCAGCCCGCGTAGCGGGGGGGTGGCGGACTGGCAGCACTGCAGCAGCGGACTGCCCTTTTGCCTGCTTGCCTGGTCCTTGGTATGGGGGGGGGTCAGCTGTGTGGGGCCCCCCAAAGCATGGGGCCTAGGGCGGCTGCCCCTTTTGACCCCACCTTAAGGACAGCCCTGCACCCTGCTCCCTGTCCTTATTCAGCGACCCCTTTCACAGGCAAGTTCTGTTCCAGAAGGTGCAATCCCTACTGTCACTAGGAGCAGTAGCAGAAGTTCCATCACAAAACCGGGGATGGGTTTCTATTCCCACTGTTTCTTAATCCCTAAATCCAACGGGGACTTAAGACTGATCTTGGACCTTTGATCTCTCAATAAGTTTATAGTTGAGAGAAAGTTTAGGATGGTACCCTAGCCTCCATTATCCCTTCCTTAGAACCAGGGGTCTGCTTGACCACCCTCAGTTTAAAAGGTGCATATTTGCATGTTTCCATCCACAAATACCACAGGAAGTACTTACGTTTTATGGTATTGTATTGGGCAAGCATTACCAATTTACAGCCTTTCCCTTTGGCCTGTCATCTGTTTCGAGGGTTTTACAAAATGCGTCGCTGTAGTGGCAGCATACCTGCATCCAAGGGGCATCTACGTATTTCCATATCTGGACAACTGGCTTATCAGGGGCCAATCCTGAGAACAGGTTGGGGCCAGCGTGGACATAGTCCTCAACACCTGCAAAAAATTAGAACTTATGATAAACAGGGAAAAGCTGATACTTGTACCCACCTAATGGATAGACTTTATAGGAGCTACCTTCGGCTCTCAGCAGGCCAGGGCATTCTTGCCACTGGACCGATTTACAATACTGACGAGCCAGATACATGACTTCTGGAGGAACCCAGCAATGATGGTCAGGCAATGCCTGAAACTGCTTGGCCACATGGCAGCATGCACATGTGTAGTTTGCCTAGCAAAACTAAAATTAAGGCCTATGCAGAAGTGGCCTGTGTTAGTTTACTCACCAACAAGAACCCCCCCCTCCCCCAGCAAGGTCATCATGATCCCTCACAGGGTCCTGGAGTGGGTTGACTGGTGAAACCTGGACCAAGTGATGCCGGGAGTCCCATTCCAAGAAAGGGAACCCTCAGTAACATTGATTTCAGATGCACCAGACTTGGGGGGGGGGGGTGCGCCTCAGCAGGGAGGCAAGGACCCAATGCCTTTGGGCCTGGGGGACAAGGACTTGCATATCAATATCAAAGAGCTTCGTGCAGCCTGTTTGGCCTGCAGGGTGTTTCTACAGAGTGTATCGGGAAAAGTAGTACATGTGCTGACAGACAACACAATGGCCATGTACTACATAAACAAACAAGGGGGCACTCGAACTTTACCCCTGTGTAATGAAGTGACCCGTCTATGGGAGCTGGCTATAGCCCATTGATTCTATCTCAAAGCCTCCCACTTACCAGGAGTAAAGAACAGGGAGATGGGTTAGTTGAGCGTAGTGTTCTCGCATCACCACGAGTGGTCACTTCACCTGGAAGTAGTTTCACAAATTTTCTGAAGGTGGAGTGTTCCCCAAATTAACTTGTTCGCTTCTCATCAGAACAAGAAGTGTGACCAATTTTGTTCCCTGTGGGGTCAAAACTGGGAGCCATATCAGATGCTTTCATAGAATCATAGAATCATAGGGTTGGAAGGGACCCCAC
>ML682022.1:6517552-6584409 GCA_007922195.1 Podocnemis expansa | reverse complement strand
AGTTACAGTCCCGGCACCCCCCAAGTTCCATCCCATCCCCCTGGTCTTCCACATAGTCACTTACCTGTGGGCTTTGGTCTCCTTCCCCCTTCAGACCTAGTTTAAAGCCCTCCTCACTAGGTCAGCCAGTCTGCGTCCAAATACGCTCTTCCCCTTCCTCGAAAGATGGAGTCCATCTCTGCCTAGCAGTCCTTCTTCCTGAAACAGCAACCCATGGTCAAGGAAGCCAAAGCCCTCCTGACGACACCATCTTTGCAGCCAAACGTTCATCTCCAGGATGCATCTGTCTCTGCTCAGGCCTCTACCCTTGACCGGAAGAATCGAGGAGAACACCACCTGTGCTCCAAACTCCTTCACCCGCGCTCCCAGAGCCCTGAAGTCACCTTTGATTTGCCGAGGATCACCTCTCGCAGTATCATTGGTTCCTACATGGATGAGAAGCATGGGGTAGTAGTCAGAGGGGCGGATGATTCTCGACAATCCCTCCGTAATGTCTCGGATGCGGGCACCTGGCAGGCAGCATACCTCTCGAGAGATCTTGTCAGGGCGACAGATGGGTGCCTCCGTCCCCCTCAGAAGTGAGTCCCCAACCACCACAACTCTACGTTTCCTCCTAGCTGTTGTGGCTGTGATCCTCCCAGCCTCGGGGGTGCATGGCGTCTCCTCTTCCACCTCCTTCACCGTCTCTAGCACCGCATAATGATTCTTCACCACAACAGAGGGTGGGTTGTGGGCAGGGGTGGAGCACTGCCTACTGCCAGAGGTAACCAGCTGCCAGTGTCCTCCCCCTGCCACAGGCTCCCCATCCAGCTCCAGTGTTGTGGCAGTAGTCTCTGGTACCTGGTCAGTGCCCTCCATCTTGCACTTCTCCTCGTGGATGCTGTCGAGGAACTTCTCCAGGGTGTGGATACTCCTAAGCCGAGACACCTCCTCCTGTAACTCTCCCACCTGCCTCCTGAGAGATTCCACCAGCAGGCACCTGTCACATCGATTCATCTCCCCAGCCTGATTGTTGGAGACAGGGAACTGCAGGCTGCAGTCCCTGCAAGTCCACACCAGGATCTGGGTAGAGATATCTATGGTCAGGATGTCTGTCTGGCTACAGGCACAGGTGTAGGAGACAGAAGGGGTGCTGGCAGCAGTGCGGCTCCTCTTCACCATCGTGGTTTCACAAACTCCTCACCAAACTCCCTCTCAAACTCCCCTGTTCGCAAGCTCCCTCTGGTCGCTCAGCCATTGGCTTTTAAAGCCTTCTCTGCCTAGGTCAGCCCTGGCCCCTCGTTAAACACACAGGGGAAGGCTGATCACAAGGCTGATTGAGGCTGGTGCACAAAGGTGATCAGGGAACAATGGTGCAAGCAGCCCCCACCCACAGTAAGAAACAACTAACAGAAGTCAGCTGTAAGGGAAAAGTCAAACAGACAAACACACACAGTTAGCAAACCCTCACCCAAGCAACACTCTGTCCCTTGCTGCTTTCAGCTAGGGGATCGCCTTCACCTCCTTCTCGGGGCTTCACAAACTCCTTCCCTCTCAAACTCCCCTGTCCTGCTGTCCCCTGTTCGCAAGCTCCCCTGTTCGCAAGCTCCCTCTGGTCGCTCAGCCACTGGCTTTCCTCATCTCTTGGGTGGGTCCTCTGTTGTACACCTTCCTTTCGATTCCATTAATCCCCAAGGTGGTCTGGAAGATAAAGAGAGACAAGGCAGATGTGATATTGATCACCCCAGCTTGGACCTGTCAGTGCTGGTTTACCTGTTGTGTCCCCGTGGGAGGTCCCACTTCGCCCAAACCTCTTGTCACTGGACTTCGGCAGGGTGTTACATTTGCACCTGAAGACTCTACATCTCACAGCATGGAGACTCCGTGGTTAAATGAAGAAGAGCGGGCTTGTTCCTCTCAGGTCTGGGAGATCCTGCCTGGCAGCAGGAAGCCCTCAACCAGGTCCTCGTACATTTCAAAATGGAAGAGGTTCTCAATCGGGGCCGTGAAACAACCAACAAAACCTTCCATTCAGGTAGTACTGGATTGCCTCCTACATCTGAAGCAACAGGGCCTGGCCATATCTTCACTAAGGGTCCACCTGGCAGCGATCTCAGCCTTCTACCCCCCGTTGTAGGGCAAGATGGTTTTCTCACATCCAGTGGCCTTGCAATTTTTAAAGGGGATTGAAAGACTGTACCCACAAAGATGCACTCTGCTGCTACCTTGGAACTTCAGTGTAGTTCTTTCACTACTGACACATTCCCATTCGAGCCACTGGCATCCTGCCCAATGTTAATCTTGTCTATGAAAGTAGCCTTCTTGGTGGCAGTAACTTCAGTGAGGAGAATATAGGAGTTGAGGGCAGTGTCCTCAGACTGACCATATACCATCTTTTTGTAAGGACAAGGTGCAGTTAAGACCCTGCCTGGCATTCCTACCAAAGGTGGTGTCCGATTTTCATTGTAATCAAGATATTTTCCTTCCAGTCTTCTATGCTAAACCTCGTCTGTCTGAGGAGGTTCACCTCTGGCAAACTCTGGATGTCAGAAGGGCCCTGGCTTTCTATATTGACTGAATAAAATTATTTTGTAAGTCTACCCAACTTTTTGTAGTGGCTGCTGACCAGAAGAAAGGACTTCCAGTCTCTTTTCAGCGTATTTCTAAATGGATAACGCAATGTATAAAACTGTTATGACGAAGCAAAATTACCTCTTCCGGCCCTGATAAGGGCGCATTCAGTGAGAGCCCAGGCCTCATCCACTGCTTTTCTAGCCAAACTGCCAGTCCACAAAACATGTAAGGCTGCAATGTGGTTGTCAGTACAGTACACACGTTTTCCTCACACTATGCTATCCTACACCAGGTGAGAGAGGATGTGGCCTTTGGAAGAAAGGTATTAGTCTGTCTGGAGTTAACTCTGCCCACCATCTGAGGTAAGCTTGTTATTCACCTGTCCATGAAATGGACATGAACAAGCTCTCGAAGGAGATAAGACGGTTGTTTACCTGTAACTGTCATTCTTTGAGAGGAGTTGCTCGTGTCCATTCCAATCCCGCCCGCCATCCCTGCTTTCAGAGTTAGTGGAAGGAAGGGACTGAGAGGGCTGAGCTCCAGCACTCCCTAATATATCATGGGAGTTGTGCAGAACTCCAGGGGGAGCTGTAGCTAGCCCTGTGGCTACTGCTTGGAGGGAAAAAGGTTTCTGGTAACTGTGCTTGGGAGCGATCAGACAACTATCTATGGAATGGACATGAGCAACTCCTCTCGAAGAAAGACAGTTACCGGTAAGCAACTGTCTTTTTATTGTGCTATACATCCTGCCCACACTGCAAGTAATAATCCAATGCTGCTACTTGTTCTCTTAGGCGAAGAGCAATTTAATTCTTTTAATTTCAAAACTGTCCTCACAGTAGCTCTTTTTTATAAAGTGGTGTTGATTGCCTGTTTAATTATGTTTTATAAGCAAGTAGGGAGGTTTCATGTAAAAGCGAAGGTGGAGTGATGTTTCCAAATGCAAGCTTAGGTGGTTGTCCTGAGACAGTAACTCAAAGCCTACTGGTCTGGCAGAGGTTAACTTTATTTTCCATGTGTAGGGTATTAACTGTAATTTATGTACGATGAAAACAGTAAAGGAGGCCCTGTGATGAACAAAATCTCAGCATGTCTCCAGATATCTGGGTTACTGACTAGCAGTCCAGTTGTACAAATATGCATGTGAGTAAAGATATTCATGTGAGTAGGTCCATTGAAAACAAGTGGACTGTTAATGTGAGTAAAGCAGGATCACAGTGTAGGGACTCAATTCTTTAGCCAATCTCTGGAAAGGTATTTCACCATCAAGTAGCTTCAGAATCCGGCTGTTTATTGCCCAGAATTATCTTTCTTACGTCCATTCTCTTTTCTACGTTCAGAAGAGTGGTTGTGTCAGTTCTGCAATATCTGCTAATATTAGTGAAAATGGTACAAATTTAGTACTGATGCCGCCAACCAAACTTGCTGTCACCAAATGGCTACTGTGCTTGGACTTTTTTTTCCCTTTCCTCTCCTCTAACTCCTTTTTCGGTAACATGTATGCTGTTTGGTCTTGCTACTAGTGTATCATGTAATGTAGAAGCCTTTAGAGTTAAACTTTGCAGCTGCTATGGCTTGTGCATGTTTATGAAAGTGGACTGTGTCTCATTTTAGTAATGGAATTAGCAAAATTTAGAAACTGAGCACAACACTTCACTGCATTGCTGTAAAATTCCACCTTTTTAACCACTTGTTGTGATGGTTTTATTCCTCACTTTTATGTTTACATCCTCAGAATGTATGTAAAAATTAGAATAATAACCCAAACCAGCCTTTAAAGAGCCTCCAGGAGAGGACGATTTTGTTGTACTGCTCTAAATTGAAGTGAGTAATTTTTTCTTGCCTCTCTTTCATATTTATATAGCCTAAGATTTCCCTTATGCACAAATGAGCCATGACTTTTATGTCTTTAGTAACATCAATAAGTAAGTAAATCAACACAGAGGCTTATTTACTATGCACATTACAGGGGACATGTTTGATAAGAAATTGTGCTTATGTTTTCTGTGAATAGAAGTTCACGTGAACTGAGTTTGTGAATATGGGACTGAATTGTATGTCTTTTGCTCTAAGCCTCAGATTCTGGGTTCATAATTTTTGATATTTTATTGTTTGCAAAGCCTGTTGCTCAAGGACTCATCTTGCCTTTGAATTCCTTCATTGTAACTTTATCTCTTTGCTTTTCTTAGTGCTCAACAGCGAAGCAGTCAGGTGAACAAAAGTGCAGTTGGAAATCAGGTAGGTATCTCATAAGAGAATAGATATCAGAATGTACATGTGTACTTCAGCTTTTGATTTCATGGGTTGTATCTTATTTTTTCTGTAAATTTGTAAGTTACCAATTTTGCATGATGCAGAATATAAAATGCATTTGGTTTACATGCTTTACTTTAGTTATCAGAATCAGCTGACATTTTCATTAGGTGGTCAGCTATAATTTTTAATAGTTTTGCTGCAATTTAGACTGCTCTTCAGTGTCTCCTCCTCCATGCCCTTTAATGCCCAGAATTTCTTCCTCTGTTGTTCCTAAATATTTGGTTTGCGTTAACCTCAAACTTGTGAATGAGTGCAAAAACCAGTAGCGTGGTGAATACTTGTTTCATATGTGCTTTCAGTTGTATGATAGTTTACTAGTTCACACATGTGCACAGCTTGGGAACACAGTGAAGGAATGGGTCAGTTAGGTAAAAGAAGGCTTGTTTTTTACCTCTACTGAAAGTTAAAATGTTGTTTACATACCACGATCTCACTTTGAAGAAACAAAGGCTTCAGTCTCAGACTAACAGTGCTCTTGCTGTGATGGTATTAACTCAATTAGTTGGCTGTTTCTTTTTATTATGTGTATTAAAAGCTTGCAAGATGCTGAGCCCAGTGGAAAGGCGCTGTCTCCCTCAATTCCCACTGATTTCATTGAAAGTGTAGGGTGCTCAGCATATTATGGGATTGAGCCCTGTTTTCTTTTGAAGTTAAAACAGTAAGGAAGATTGATATTAACCAGTCTTAAAATATATTTTTGACTAATTTTAAGTCTGCAAAGGCTCTTTCTCTTTCAAGCAAAATAAGCAGTCATGGTATCTTGGTCTTTTTTTGTGATGGTTTAAATTTGGGGATAGTCAAGGAAATAGTCAATCTCAGAGAAACTTCAACTTTAAAGTCCAGCAGTGGGCAACAAAAATTATTAGGGGGCTGGAGCACGTGACTTAGAAGGAGAGACTGAGGGAGCTAGGCTTGTTTAGTTTGGAGAACAGAAGGGTGAGGGGGGATTTGTTAGTGGCCTTCAGCTACTTGGCGGTGGGTTCCAGAGAAGATGGAGCTAAGCTGTTCTCAGTGGTGGCAGAACAAGAAAGAACAATGGTCTCAAGTTGCAGTGAGGAAGGTTTAGGTAGGATATTAGGAATAACTTTCCTTAGGAGGGTGATGAAGCAGTGGAATGGGTTACCTAAAGAGGTGGTGGAATGTACATCCTTAGAGGTTTCTAAGGCCTGGCTTGACAAAGCCCTGGCTGAGATGACTTAGTTGAGGTTGGTTCTACTTTGAACTGGGAGGTTGAGCTGAGAGCCTTCTGAAGTCCCTTCCAATCCTAATATTCTGTGATTCCTTTAATTTGGGTTATTTGTTTGCATATCTCTCTGATGTTCTCATATGTAATTGTTTCTACATCAGATACTACAATGAAAATTCAAAGGCAAAGGTTTTTCAAAAGTGACTAATGTCTGCATATTGCCTCAATTTTTGAATGACAAATTTGAGATTCTTTAAAGGGCCCTGATTTGCAGAAGGCAAGCAGTCAACTTTTTCTGGAAATCAGGCCTCTTTAAGTTGCCTCATGTTGAACACCCATAAGCAAAAGCACAAAAGATAATCACTACTCACTTTTTGAAATCTTGGCTAAAATGGTCTGTTAGCTTTTGGAAAGTTTGGAAGCAGACATGCCTCCAGAACTTGGCAATTTACCCTGTGTTTTGGACTTGCATGCTACAGGGGATAAAATAAAGACAAAGTTGAAAGGTCTAAAGGCTGAAAAGGCTCCAAAGACTGGCTGCATCCCTCCAAACGGAGAGGCTTCCATCTTCTGTTGTTGTGCAGGAACACATGTCAAACCCAGAGAGTCATACCTGTCTGGGAAAAACCACTCCTCTCCCAAAATAATGGCTTCAAAGGAAAAAGCTGAAAATTGGTAACTTAAAAATAATTTGCTGACTCTTACCCATTTCAGAGAGAGACTAAAACAGACCGTTGTTTTGTATTTATCATAATTGTGTGGAAGTGAGAAGAGCTTAACAAAATGACTTCTGAATAGAGAAACTGTTATTGAAATAAAACTTTATTTTTACGATTCTTTGCTATTTCAGGCAACCAATCTACCGCCTTCACGGCAAATTGTACGAGCTAAGTTTTGTAAGCTTTTTTGTTGCTTTTTCATTTAGCGTCTCAAAGGGCAGAGTTTGTCTCTAACTCATTAGTTTAACACTTACTACTAAATTTTTACCATGAAACTGTTTTCACCTGTAACACCTTCTCAATGAGATGTAATTGTAGTTCTTCCCTTCATTGCTACTAACCTGCTGTGATTTACAGGTATGAACTAGTACAACTTAAAAACACTTTATTACATTTCCAACAAAAATCTGTTTTAAAGCTTACTAAATTAAATGGTCTTCAAATGAACTAAACTTACTAATGATCAATGTCCTTTTATGCTTTGTCCCTGGAAAAACTGAATATTTCTTAGTTGATATTTACAGTACATAGAGGTTTTGTCTCTTTAAAGGTGGGTGAATTACAGTATCAGTAACTAATGGGAAATATCAATTATTGCTTAAATGAGTGTACTGTTGCCAGGTGCATTGTGTTATGATTCATAAAAAAGGCCTTTCTACCAAGCATAGCTCCAAGAAATAAAACAGACAAACTTTAACCCTTCCCTGCCTTCAGAGCTTTCTTGGCATTGTTTTCATAGAAGCAGGTGGATCAGCATGTCACAGGGTAGACTTTTACTTTTCCAACTTCTCCACCAAATATTAGGTGTATACATTTTGTATGGCTAATTCTAAATAATCTCCTAAACTTTTGGGAGTTAATTCTAGAAAATGTTCTGGTTCAGTGACAGGTGGATATAGGAGGTAAATGTTGAATATGCTGTATGTTGCCATATGGCATGTTTATTGATAGGACTTGTATCATGAAAATGGATACATTTAATTCTACTTTGTCATCATACCACCAAATTACACCAATAACCATTATAAAGAGAGTTAAAATAAATGTGATATGAAGTTTTGAGTAAGGCAATAGGGCATAAACAAAACTGATCAATAGCCATTGGAAAGATCATTAAACTACCATATATACTGATGGATAAGCTGACCAGCGGATAAACCGACCCGCAGTTCTGGGCCCCAAAACCAGGAAAAAATGGCTGACCTTTGTATAAGGTCTCTCTGCGGCCTTGAGTCTCTACCCCTCCACCCCCGCACTGCTGGCTTCCCCAGACTCCCTGACACCCTCCCTAACCCCCAGGCCATGCTGCCACCTCCCTCTCTATGTGCAAGCCCCTCTGAAATCCCCGGGAACTGCTGCCACTTTTTCCACCATCACTGACACCCTCCCTAACCCCTGGGCCATGCCACCGCTTTCACTGCCATCCTGACACCTTCCCTAATCCCCAGACGTCACCACTTCCCTTGCTGTCCCTGACCCTTTACCTGACCGCTTCAGCAGCTAGGCAGAGGCTGGGGCTCACTCCCTTTGCTTTAAGCCCTGCCCAGGCTGATTATACAATATGGCTGCTCTGGCAGCTAGACAGAAATTGGGGCTCCCTCCTCTGAGCATGCTTAGGGCATGCGATTGCAAACTCCTGGGCTAGGGTTGCTTTCTGCTTTATGACCCGTGTGTAAGCCGAGTGCCCTTTTTAAAGGGGATTTTCAGGCACAAAAATCTTGGCTTATATGTGAGTATGTACGGTAATCCAGACCATTCATGGGGTTACCTCTTTGTAATATGCTTTGTGTAACAATAATACAGAGAATTATTTCACATATCATAAACACAGACAGTATTTGTGAAAAGTGTTCAACACTTGGTTCTGTTTTTGCTCATTTTCCCCTCTACTAATTTATTCTCTAGCTCTTAATCTTTGCTATCTTTTTGTTTTGTTTTGTGTTTTTTGTTTTGCTACCTCCTGAGGTTTTCATCTGTCTCAACAAGGTGTCTTTCTAAGCCACAGGTTAGTGTGCCTTCTAATCTGCTTTAAATAACTGGTGCAACACTTTGTTTTAGCAAGATCTGGACCACAAAGACTAACTCTTTAACTGTATATTTTGTGTGGTGAGATTTGTGTTTTTGTGACAGTCACTAAAACTTTGTTTAAACATTGTCATTTTTATATAAGAATCCCACTTCTAATAGATGTTACAGTGCAAAGTGCATCATTGTATTAAACATTCAAGTCATTTAAGAACATGGTGTGAGTGGATTTGGAGACCATCTGTCATGTATAGTATTTAAAGATAGAACAAAATTGAAAATATTTTCAGTAGCAAAAAAAGTAACTCTTACAGTTGGGGAAGGTCCTAAATCTGAATCTTGGATCCAAAATTGTTGTCCAAGTTGTTTTCAGACAATTTGGGTCCAATAACTTGATCCTGTTTTTTCTAATGAGCCCAAACCAGAAACCTGATTCCCGTTTATCTGAACTTGAGGAAAGTTTGTATCTACTGCTGAACTCTGTGGCCTCTACTTGTAATATATAACCTGTACCATTTCTGAATGCATGATGATTTATGTAATCACCTCAAGTTTTTTTTTAACTAAATTTGGGTGAATTTTCTTGTTGTTCCACCAAGGCTGAGTTATTCATCAAAGGTGGTACTTTTTGAAATGATGTTGGTATCTTTTCCAGTCATGTGATGCACTATACAATAATTTCATCCAAAGCAATGTTAATTCTGAGATCTGTCTCCCAGAGTGGAACCTTTGGAAGCTAAGTTGATGGACAGAGTCGAGAATCCATGTTCAGAAATACCAGGAGTCAAGCTGGAAGATATGTTTAATATTTTGACCATTGTCCTTTATACGTTAAAGCCGGGATATGACACTCCTGCAAGTCAATATTGTTACTGTTTTCTGAGCCCACTGCATAGGACCTGTTGCTTTCAAGTCGTTCACTAGTCCTGTTATCCATCCTTCAAAGCTGATCTGATTTCCTCCAAAATATTATTCCGTAATGGTTCATAATATGAATTTAACTCTTTACGTTTGACCCAAAAAACAAATCCATTGTAGTATTGCTTCTTCACTAGTTTGGTACAGTTCTTATCCTACTTTGATACTGCAGTACAAAATTGTTTTAAAACAGCAGATATTGGAAAATAAAGAAGCAGTGTAGAGTTACAATGCAACTAGCACTGCTTCAGTGGAACTACTACTTAAATAATTGCTAACTCAGCAAATAACTCCTGTTTATGCCTCTGTCTTGTTGGAGTGCCTGACCTTCAGATTTGCACATTCACTTCTTTTCTCTGACTTTCCCAGACAGTTCAAATGACCTCTCAAACATTACTTCTAAAAAGTGGCTAGCACAGCTGTTCACACTTTTCATATGGAGTAATAGTATAGGTCTACTTTATTAATCAGAAATTTCTTAACTCATGCAGGGAACTGTAAAGTTGTGGAGCAGTTCCTAAAAATCTGTACTTTATCCATCTGATCCTGCTTTCCTGTTTACTCATGTGAAATGGCGGAGGGGGAAGGGAACAGATATGATTTTGTTTTTGTGCAGCTGAACTGTCTGCAAAACGACTTCCTTCTGGTTTGTATGTACACACACACATACTTTCCCCCTCCCAATTTCATTTTTCAGACACCAAATTTATCTGTCAGAATCCTGAAGGAAGGAACTGTGTCATCCTTCATTCATCCTGGCCACACAGCTCAGCTGCTGGTCAGAATATTGTCTCCAGTCACTTCTGACACAGCTTACGTTTCTCACCTTCCTGATGTGCATAACTCCTGTCACTCACATCCGGTACATGCAGAGCAGAGTTTAGCAATATGCTTTAGAACAACATCCCTTGCAATATTTGCAACCCAAACACAGAAGTGAAATAGGTGTTGTAAAAGGCATGTGTTGCTGGCCGCTTACTGGCGCCTCCTGTTGATTCATCTGGGGCATTAGTTTGTCACTGTTTGTACCCTGTCCTGCAGTGATTCAGCCGACTTCCTCAGTCACTTGCTCTTTGGCCCCTCTCTTACTGGTCAAGAGCTGCAGCATCTTTCCTTCATGGCCTAGCCTTCTAGCCAAATCACAGGTGTCCTCCCCTTCTGGAGTCGCACCAGAGTCTCTCTCCAAATGGTCTGAGGCAACCTCCGTACCCATTGTGCTGTCTGTACCACTCCCACAATGTGTAGGGGAATCCAGGCCCACCCCCTACTCCAGGTTCCAATACAAAGAGCCTTGAATCAGCAGTTCAAGTCTGTTCTCTCAGCCCTTCTTGTTCCTTCCCTGGACTGCTTCCTACTCTCCCCCCTTCTGTTGGGGGCTGAGACTGCAGGCTTCACGTCACTGCAGCCCTCCTCCTCTGTTGCCAGCCACCTGGCTTTATAGAAGGCTTGCCTGTTTCACTCCCAGTAAGTATCATCCGCAGTTAAGCCTCTTTTGCATCCTAACTCACCTTCATGTGCAGCCTGTGGCTGATTGGCCTCTTTTGCCTATATTCACCTTTCTAAGGCTGGTGTGAGTTGAATGCCCTATCAATTAGTCTCTTGTCATTTTCCAAATCCAGAGCAGCAGAAAATGGAAGGAGCACAATGACTAAAAATAAACCAGATTATTAAAACTGAAAAGCTTTTGTTTATAGTCCTTATCTCTTTAACAGGGAAGGAAACTTATTTTTAAAATGCTGCTTGATTTTTTTTTTTTTTTCCCCCCCAGAGGTAAATTCAATAGGAGACTCTGTTGGCAGTTTCAGCCTCCTGAAAACCAGGCCAAGAATATTTAACTGGATAGTGTTCCTTTCAATACATGGTGTTATCTGAGCCCTTATCACGTAACACTTCTTGGTCCTGAACGTGCTGAAGTTCTATCTACTTGCTTTATTTCTGAAAGCAAAACACGCCCACATAAAATTCTAGGAATGTGTGCAACTCATTGAAAATAACCGGCAACCTCATGCTCGCTTTCCCTCCAGAACACACCTAATATCCCTTCTGTCCTGTAACGTTCCAGTAAGCCTCCTGTTATTTGTCATCTTTGTCAGCTGCTCCTTTGCGTATTTTAGTATATTTAGGGAGCTGAATGCTGAATTTTAATGGGGCAATATATAGTGGGCAATCAGTGGAAATTCAGCAGCATTCCTAGAAAATCACACAGGCCAAAGGTATTGTCTCAGTCTGGAGTCCTGCCACTGACAGAACCCAGTGCTTTCTGGGAGTGACAGCTGGATCTAATCTTCCACAGGCAGGATTCGTTGAGGAAGCAGCTGGCAGCTTCATTCCTTTTGTTGGATACACATCATGGGGGAGTGACTGATAGTATTAGCAAGCCAGCTTGCTATTGCATTCATTCAGGGGTGCTTGTACATCTCTGAGGCTCTGTTGCTAGGTGGTCAGGACCACAGAAAGGTCATCTTTTGGAAGTCAGATTCTAGGGAGTTCTTCTTGGCCAACAAAGAAAGTTGTTAAAGTGTTTCTTGGGTTTAATAAATAGCTCAGAGATCTTAAAACCAGCCCACAGTGTGCCTTCAGTTAGAATGTGTGCTTTCTGTGTTGCAGAAGAAAATTGACCAAATCAGTTTTGGATTTATTAAATGTTCAGAACAAAGAAAATTATTAACATGCAGCATATTGGGCTGCATCTGTAGGAGCGTCGTCAGCAGATCAAAGGAGATGATTATTCTCTATTTGGTGCTGTTGAGGCCACATCAGGAATATTGTGTCCAGTTTTGGGCTCCCGACAACAAAAAAGTGGCGGGCAAATTATAGAGAGTCCAGCAGAGGGCAACGAAAATGATTGGGGGCTGAGGTACATGACTTACAAAGAGAGACTGAAGGACCTAGGCTTATTTAGTCTGCAGAAGAGAAGACTGAGGGTGGATTTGATAGCAACCTTCAACTACTTGAAGGGGGTGCTCCAGAGACGAGGGAGCTAGGCTGTTCTTGGTAGTTAACAGAGGACAGAACAAGGAGCAATGGTTTCAAGTTGCAGCTGGGGAAGTCCAGGTTGGATATTAGGCAAAACTTTCTCACTAGGAGGTTGGTGAAGCACTTGAATAGGTTACCTAGGGAATGGTGGAATTCTCCCTCTTTGGAAACTTTTTAAGGCCTGGTTAGACAAAACCCTGGATGGGATTATTTAGTGGGAGTAGTTATGCTTTTAGCAGGGGGTTGGACTAGACGACCTCATGAGGTCCCTTCCAGTCCTAATATTCTATTATTATGTGTGTTGTATGACACATGTACAGTCTGCTACTTTCCTTCCCTATTTAAGTGCTCATCAACTTCAGATAGCTGGAATCCAAGGGTTCAAGTAAGGGGGAAAGCACTGGAACACCATTCTGGGGCCCACAAATTTTAGGGGCCAGCATTCTGGAGCCCTTAAAAATAGAACAATGAGGCAGAATGTGGCATTGTGCCATGTTCTGTCTGGCCCTGGCTGCCATCTCCAGGGAGACTGGAGCCTGCCCAGAAAAGCTTGGCTGCCAGCTCCATGTGCACATGTGCAGAGCAGGCAGTGCTAAGGGAGCCCTCCAACCTGCTGCTTGGAGCAAGCTTGTTTGGGCTGTTTGACTTGGGGAATCATTAACTGTGGAAACGGCTCATTGAAATGCATGTGGCAGGGACTCCCCTCCCCAGTGCAGAGTGACTGTAAATTACCTTGAACAGCAGCTCAAAGAGCCTTCCCAGCCCTCTCCCAGCTTGCCTGTGGAGCTGCAGGCTGGGCAGTGGGTAGGCTGGAAAGGCTATTTGAGCTACTGTTTAAGGCATTACATACTGCTTCGTCAGGTGAAGACCACAAAAACTCTCTTGGGTTTCCTCAGGATTTTGAGGTCCACTGGGTGGGGAGCTGTGGAAGCAGGGACCTCCCCCGGTCTGTGACCTTCTGCGCCCACTGATTCCAGGTCTAAGTCTCTCCCTAAATCTGGAGGGGCACTTGCAGGCTGTGACGGTAGTGGCATGGATCCTGTAGATAGAAGGTGTCCTGCTCCCAAGCCCTGAGATAGATTGATAGGCTGAAGAAGTCCAAAAGGGCCACTGCAGGGGCATCTGCCATTGAGGCCACTGTGGGTGATGTGGAGGATGGCTACTCTTTCTGTGTCTACTGCCCCTGCTAGTCTGGGAAACGGCTGAGCCTTCATCTGTGCCAGATGAGAAATGGCTGAGGGGGAACCAGAGGGGAATGGTGCCATGAGGTGTTGGAAACTGCTACCGAGTGCTGTCCAATGTCGGCTGCTTAAGAGCAGATACTGGTGGGTCCTTCTACCAAGGTGAGCAGTACTGTGGCACTCCTGCCACCACCATTGTCGGTACTGGTGAGCAGTGCTGACTTGATGAGTCCTCAGCCAGGGCTGGGTCATAGTGGAGAGTGTCATCTGGCCTGTACCAGTGACTGATGCTGTGGAGATGGTGGCTTCAGAGGTGTTGGTTTGCTCCTCGAGGGCACCAAGAATCTTGGCAGTGGTGCAGGAGCCAATACTGGAATGCTCTTATGGGCAGGCAGAACTGTCTGTGCTGTTAGCTCCCTAGTTGCCTCAAAGGTTTCAGAGGTGGTGGGTAATTGCAATTCCTCCTCCAAGATACCCTGAGTAGGAGAAGGCACTGAAACTGGACTCGACAGACCACCGGTCACAGCCGTAGTCGATGGTGCTACAGAATGCAGTGTTCACATCGAGTGGTCTGCCTTGGGTCACATTTTAGACCCATCTTTGGCCAACCTGGCCAGAGGAGAGTGACTCCTTTCCATCATCCTCTTTGGCGGTGCTGGGAAGTGTGACTGGTGCCAGTGGGAGCCTTCTGCCAGTGCTGGGGAGAGATGGTATCAGGTCTCTTTTCCAGAGTCCTTACTCCTCCCTGCCACTAATGCACTTTGGACTGATCTGGTCATACCAGAGCTGGAGTCCCCAGCTTCTACTGGGTAGAGAGTGTCATCCATCATCAGGAGCCTTAACAGTGGGTTAGTTAGCATTAACCTTCCTTCTTCGAGATGGTCTGCTTGCATACATTCAGCGTTAGGTGTCTATGTGCCGCAGTGCACAACTGGTTGGAAACTTTTAGCCCTAGCCTGTCAAAGTGGGGTCGGCGGCCAACATCCCCTGTGGCTACTCCTGTGGCTACGTGTATGGCCCTGACTCTGATCCTCCTCAGTCCCTTCTGGTTGCCAACTCCGAGTAGCGGGGACGGTGGGAGGGTCCTAAATGTATGTGAGCAGCCCATCTTGAAGAAGGGCGGTTACTGATAAGTAACCTGCTGTTCTTCGAGCGCTGCTTACATCATTCAATGTTAAGTGACTACTAGCCCTACCATGGAAGGTGAACAGAGTTGGGGTTTTCAGCCTTCAGCATGGGTGTCCCCATAAAGGCAATCCCAAAGCATGGGGGGATGCTTGAATAATAGGCTTTTTTGGCCCATTTGAAGGGCATGTACCGTAATTCTTGAATGTCCTGAGGAAAACTGGGTAAGGGGACCCAAGAGAGTTTGTGTCACCCTGTCTTGAAGGTTAAAGGTATCAGTGTTTGGCTGGTCTAAAAGCTTTGAATGCCCACAACCCCAGGGATGTCAGGGGTGTCTGAAAAGGGTAGGGAGGCTCCTCAGTCCACCTAGAGAAAAATGATGCAGTGTTCTGAAGGTAGGACATAATTACTGGGCCAACGTGACTGTTGTGGGCCCTCTCAGCATTAAGTGTGGTAAAACCACCAAGAAAGAGGGGAAGCTCCTGTCCGAGGAGACTAGTGAAGGAAGTGCATCATCTGTTCTAAGGGTGGGACATAATCATTGGGCTGTCCTAACAGCTTTGGGCCCTTTGATGTTAAAGACCATCAAGAAAGAGGGGGACGCTCCGGACTTGGATTATCCACTGTGAGGCAAATGGGTCTCACTTCCCTGGAGGTAAGGGTTAGGCAAAGGCCTACCTTTCCACTCCAGATGGGTAATGGAGCTATGACCTGTGAATATTAGGAAGACAGGGCAAAACTGCTGAAGAAGACCGCTCCAGCAGGGTGGTCCCGATTGGAGAGGGAGTCACCCTCGTGGGTAAGAGTGGAAAGTGAGGGGAAAGGGCTAATGGCGATGCCAGCCTAGAATCCTGAAGGTAAGTATGACCTCTGGTTCCCTTTGGCAAGCTGGAGCAATCATGATATACACTGCCCAAGGTGCTGATGGGGGCTCAGCAATCTCTAGGAATAATTTTACTAGGGTCTCTGAGTATGGGCTCAATGTTGACCCATCCCGTGGGGGTAGAAGTGACTCTGAATCAGCAAGGGAGGTACAAACTGTGAACAGTGGTCTGTATGACAATACTGAAACCAAAAGGGGAGTTTCTTGTTTCAAAATCTCCCCTTCCCACTGGGAGAATGGAAGTGGATCTCTGGACACTGGGACCAAGATCCAGGGTAGTGAGAAAACAAGGAATAAAAGAAGAAAACAGGCAAGTGACTAGAGGCCAACCTTCTCATATGCCAGAGCTCCTCTTGCAATGTGTGCAAGGGAAAGCTAAGAGCTGCACTAACAGGAGTTCCCCTAAACCCCTGTGGTGAGTGTACTGGGGATTTAAGATCCCTGATGGCCTCTGGGAATTAAAGTGTGGAACTCCATAGGGTCACAAAGAGGTGAGGCTCAGGAAACTGTGAGACTCGCTTACTACAGGGTAAGGTGTGGACACTGAAGTGAAATGAACAGTATCCCAAGGCTTTCCTTGGAACCTGAGTGAGGCTATTTCCTCACACCAGTCACTCTCTGTGGCTGGGAAAGGTGGGGGTGGGGTGAGGTGTCTCCGTGAGGTGTAACAGTGTAATACCTAAATGCTCCCATCCCATCTCTTGCCAGGATTGAGGTGGTCTGAGGCCACCTTCTGATGTGTGGCATGGTGGAAAAATGGAAAGAAAGGGAATTGTAGGGAGTCCCCTTCCCCCACAGATTGCGGGGGGGGGGGGATACCACCTGGAGAAAGGGCATGAGTCAGTTTGAGAGTTACGCAGCAGGAGATGCATTGTTCACAGACAGCAAAGGCGCAAATATTCCCATGATGTGATAGACCCAACAAATAAGGAGTTGGGTAGGCGTGTAAATTGGGAAGATGCCTACATAGATTACCCCTGAGGGCAGGGATGCCTTGCTGCTCTTAACTGAGAGAAGAACTTCCCTCAGAGTCCTGGAAAACCCTTGAGTCTCCCATGTGGAACTGCAGAAACCTTGGGGGGAAGAAGGGTCCATTGGTCTTACCCCTTTGACGGCGATGGATAGCTCTTACTGAGGAACAGAGATAGAAAGGCGGACTGGTCCAAAGGTTTCACTGTAGAAGAGGGGTACAGTTGTGATAGGATCAGTACGATATCCCTACTTATGGGCCCAGGAGAGCCCAAGGGGTTTATGGGAGGCCCTTTTGAGGGAGGGGAAAAAGAAGAGTCTGCAGGGACATGACTCTGTAGGTGCCTATTGACTAGCACCAGAGTCACTTGGTCCCTCTTCTCCGTTAGCATAAACAATGCGGTTTGAAAAGGGAAAGTGGTAGGCAAGTCACCATCCCTTTAGAGGGATGCCATACCCAAACTACATAAGGTTGCTGGCTAAGACACGATGGCAGGCAATCCCACTAGTCTGTGAAGATTGTTATGGGTGGCTCAGGTATTCTACTGACACTTTCCCTCGCGGTAACTGAGGGCTCAGATAAAAAGGGCCCTTAGATCTGCAGATACAGGGTATGAGGCACCATAAGGTGCCCTATTGGCCAGCAGTTAAGATTGTATGGACCCAGCCCTGATGACTGCGAGGCCAGGATTGTGGTTACCAGGTTAATGCATGTCCTGTATGCAAGGGCATTCAGCATTGCAGTTGAAACAAGCTCTGGGCGAATGAGAGGGTCTGGATGAAATGACCTTTCAAGTGGCTGGAGTCACCAGAAATTTATGAGGTGGTGAGATGGTAAAGAGGAAGGATGCAGGAGCGCATTCAAACAACCAGAGGTCCAAGGGGTCTTATGGGCATCTAGTTAGGGGGTATAAGACCTCAGAAGATAATGAGGGAGCGATTTGTGTTGAGTGCCCAGAACCAGTCTGTAGGCCTGGGACTGCTCAGCTGGGAGGGCAAGGATTGATGAAGAAAACGGACTCTGACGTGTAGGGATAGGATAGCCTGAGTTAGGTTATCTAACCCTCTGGGGTGGAAGAGGGGATTATATGAACCCAGGAGTGGTGCATCCCACCCCTTAGCTGTGGGTGGGGCTCCATATAGGGTCCTTGCCACTGATTTCTGACAGGTTGTTAAGGTAGGGATGGATGGGGCAGGTGGCACTAGGAGAGGCCTCTCATATGAGGGCACTGGCATCCTAAGGAGAGGTCTCCCATGGAGAAAGTGATCTAGGGTCCTAGAGGGGCCAGTCTTTATCCCCACGAGGCGGAGAAGGCTTTGTTCGGTGTACTCTGTGTTGCCGTGGGCTAGGAGGGCAACTAGGCATTCATGATGGAAGCATGCCCAAGGATTGGAGGGCTGATCTGGGGTCACCAGTACCATGTAACAGGAAGACTGATTCCTCCGTGAACGACGACTGCCCCTTAAAGGGGAGGTCCTGAATATCCCTTTGTGTATCCTGAGAACAGGCCTGCTTCATGTTTTAAAAAAAAACAAAAACAAAACAAAAAAACTACCCAAGGAGTCGTGTGGCACTTAAAGACTAACAGATTTATTTTTTGCATGAGCTTTCGTGGGAGAAAATCCCACTTCCTCAGATGCTTCGAAGATGGGTGAACTTACAGAATGGAATGAAAATAAATGCAAAGGAGTGTAAAACATAGGATGAGGTCATACAGTAACAGCAAATCAGAGCAGTTGTTAGGTTTAAACCCTGGGAAGTCTGAAGTAAAATTACCTTTTGTAATGCGAAAAGAACCCATAGTCTCGATTCAATCCTGCTTTCACAGAATTTAATTTGCATATTAATTCCAGTTCAGCTGTTTCTCTTTGAAGTCTTGATGTCCCAATCACATCTTTGATGACGGTTGTTAACAAATCATTTATCGAGTGATTAGAAAGATGGAAGTGCTCAGCAACTGGTTTCTTTGTTTTGTGATTTCTGATATCAGTTCTATGTTCATTTATTCTTTTGCGCAGGGATCATCCTGTTTGTCCAATGTTTAAGGTGTTGGGGCATTTCTTGCATATTATGGCATAGATCACATTAGTAGATGAGCAGGTAAATAAGCCTTTGATGGAGTAGCAGGCTTGATTAGGACCTGTGGTGGTATCTATTGTGCAGGTATGTGGGCAGACTTGGCAATGTGGTTTGTTGCAGGGGTGTTTGCCTGCTTTAATGTTTCTGTTGTTAGATCTTTAGTTGCTGGTGAGTATCTGTTTAAGGTTGGGTGGCTGTCTGTAGGCAAGGAGAGCTCTGTCTCCCGAGGCCTGAGAGAGTGAGGGATCATCTTTTAGAACAGGCTGTAGGTCCTTAATGATCTGTTGCAGAGGTCTGACTTGAGGGTTGTATGTGGTGGCTAGTAGTGTTCTGCTGTTTTCTTTCTTGGGCCTCTCCTGTAGTAGATGACTTTGGGGTACTCGTCTAGCTCTGTTAATTTGTTTTCTTACTTCCCCAGGTGGGTACTGCAGTTTCAAGAATGCTTGATAGAGATCCTGAAGATGTCTGTCTTTGTCTGAGGGATCAGAGCAAATGCGGTTATATCTTAGAGCTTTGCTGTAGACAAAGGATCGTGTGGTGTGTGTAGGGTGGAAGCTCGACAGATGTAGGTAACTATACCGATCAATAGATTTTCGGTACAGGGTGGTGTTGATGTGTCTATCCCTGATTTATACTGTAGTGTCGAGAAAGTGGATCTCCTGTGTGGAGTGTTCCAGGCTCAATTTGATTGTGGAGTGGAACTTGTTGAAATTTCTGTGAAAATCTTCAAGAGCATCCCTGCCATGGGTCCAGATGATGAAGATGTCATCAGTGTAGCGTAGATAAAGAAGTAGTGTTCTGGGATGAGACTTGAGGAAATGTTGTTCTAAGTCGCCCATAAAGATGTTGGCATATTGTGGGGCCACACGGGTGCCCATAGCAGTGCCACTGACAAACAAAGATTTGACTGGGACATCAAGACTTCAAAGAGAAACAGCTGAACTGGAATTAATATGCAAATTAAATTGTGTGAAAGCAGGATTGAATTGAGACTATGGGTTCTTTTCACATTACAAAAGGTAATTTTACTTCAGCCTTCCCAGGGTTTGAACCTAACAACTGCTCTGATTTGCCATTACTGTATGATCTGATCCTATGTTTTACACTCCCTTGCATTTATTTTCATTCCATTCTGTAAGTTCACCTATCTTCAAAGCATCTGAGGAAGTGGGATTTTCTCCCACAAAAGCACATGCAAAAAATAAATCTGTTAGTCTTTAAGTGCCACACGACTCCTTGTGTTTTTTGGCTGGATCAGACTAGCACGGCTACCCCTTTGGAAACTGGCAAGATGCAAGGCACTGCTTCATGTAACCAGACCACGCATGTCATAATGACAGCCGAGGCTAGTCCTTGACTTGTCATATCCAAGGCATCCCATGCAGCCAAGAGAGCGTCTCGGGATGCCAGCGAGCCCTCCTCTATGGGGGAGTCATAGTCCTCTCTGTGTTCCTGTGGGAGGAGGTCTCTGAATCTCTTTAAGGACTCCCAGATATCTAGGGTGTGCTTTCCTATTGGCGCCTGGTGGGTCACAATCCAGAGCTGGAGGGAAGAAATTGTGAGTATACCTTCCGGGCCATGATCTCTAGTTGTCTTGCCACTCTGGATCTTGGCATGAGACCTGTGGAGGGCTGGGTCCCATGCTCTAGGGTAGCTTCTATCACTGAGGGACTCAGGCTCGGATGGTTAACCAAGAAAGGAAAATCATCCGGTGGTACCTGGTATTTGTGGCCTGCTACATCCGAGACTGCAGCAATAGAAGTAGGGCTTTGCTAGTGAGTTCTGATGAGGTCATATACACTAGGGTGTAATGGCACCACTATTGCATCTGGGAAGGATCTTGACCCAGGGTCAAACAGGGGTCCTGGTCCCCCCTGCTAGGCTCAACCTCTTGACCTGTGTGTGCAGTGACTCAGCGGAGGAGGTTGAAGTGGGCCGTGGTGTCTTCTCTCTATGACCCTGGCTTAAGGTTTAAGGTCCTATCTGGGTGTATAAATGGAGTTGATAGGGTCCCTGCCTCCTCGGTGCTGTGGGAAGCTAGTTGCATGGGGACTTCCCACGGTACGGACCACTCATGAGACTGGTACTGGTAGGTACTTGGTGCTGGCGATCCTTCCCAGGCTCGTTTGCCCCTTTGACAGGCAGTGACCTCCTTGAGGTTCGGGGAGTGTGACCTCTCTCAGCGCCAGTATGTATGGTCAGTGCCAGGGATGGAATGGCGCTACAGTGCAGGGGGGGAGGAGAGTGCATTCTGTGGTGCTTGAGTGTAGGGCCTGGGGTGGTGCCGATGGGCCTGTTTGGGGGAACTCCTTCCCTGTGTGATGCCGGAGGGCTCAGCACCATAGGAGATGGAGAGTGGTGCCACCCCGGTGCAGTCCATTTCCCTGAGAGGAAAGCAGGCTTTCCTCCTGCTTTGGAGGCTTGGGAAAGTGGAGGCGTTGGCAAAAGCAAGAGGGCCTTTGCTGCCTCGAAAGCCTCCGGGGTGGAGGGGATCTCCATAATATCTTTGCCCTGCTACTGAGAAGGACCCAGATGGAGGGAGCTGGATCAGTGCCCGCGCTTCGGTGCTGATGTGGACGCTGATCGTGCCATTTTTTGCTCCTGTAGGAAGCAGCACTGAGAGGGCTCTGGTGCCAATCTGGTATGCAGTGCTGGCACCAAAGGTGACCCTGATTCTCTGGGGATAGGCTGCCGTGCTTGTTCCAGGGCCAATGCACAATGCCTCTGCTCCCTGTCTTTTAGCATCCTCAGTTTAAAGGACTGACAGGTGGAGCATTCAGTGGCCTGGTGCTACTCACCCAGGCACTGAAGGCGTTTCTTGTGGGGGTTGTCCGGTGGGAAGGCCTCGCTGCAAGCAGCACAGGGTATGAAACCTGGCATCATAAGTGGCTGTTGGGAACGATCTTCTGGCTCCAAACTCATATGTTCAGTAAAAGCACCGGTTCTTGGTGGAATGATGTCCACAAATAGATCTTCCAGACTGAACAGGCTGCTCATACACAGCGAAACAACAGGCACTTGTGTGATCGCAAGGAATGGGCTGTTCCAAAACCGTTGCTGGGGACGGAAAAAGGAACTGAGGAGGGTCAGGGTCGGGGCCATATACATAGCTACAGGAGTGGCCAGAGGGGGTGTTGGCCACCAACCCTGCTCTGACAGACTAGGGCTAAAAGTTTCCAACCAACTGTGTGCTGCAGCATGTGGACACCTAACAATGATGTGAGCAGTGCTCGAAGAAGAACCTCTGCTCCTTGTTTGCCTGGGTATGTGGCTTGAAACTCTTGAAGATCCTTCACTTGTCCTACAAGTGCGACTCACCCAGGAACCTCAAGCAAGATGTGTGCGGGTTGTCTCTTGGCATAAAATAATTGCAGGAGTGGCAGGCTTTGAAGTCAGGCATGTCCTGGTCTCCAGGCCTGGGGGAGAGGCCCTGAGAGTGAACAATTAACTGCTGTTCTACTTAAATACCACTGACTGACTAAGGAACTCTTTTACAAACTACAACTCTAAGTGCCACATGACTCCTTGCTTGTTTTAGTTAAAGACTAACATTTATTTATTGCATGAGCTTTCATGGGAGAAAATACCACTTCATCAAATGCTTTGAAGAAGGGAAGCTTACAGAATGGGAGGAAAATAAATGCAGGGAAGTGTAAGTTATGCAATCAGGTCACACTAACAGCCCTGCATTTAATTTCCTCCCATTCTGTAAGTTCCCCCATCTTCAAAGCATCTGATGAAGTGGGATTTTCTGCCATGAAAGCTCATGTGATAAATAACTAGGCTAACACAGCTGCCCCTTTGGAACACTAATTACAACTTAAACAAATGGGAGTAGCTGGCTGCACAAGTAAGCAACTGTTCTAGTTACCATAAGGGTGATAACAAGGAACTGGAGAAGGAGGGTGTTGGCTGGGCTATATATAGAGGGTCACGGGGCCTGCAGTGGCTACGGCTGACCCTGCGGGTAGTTTACGGGAAAAACTTTTCAGTGATCCATGCATGTGGTGCGCGTACACCTGAGTTGTACTTGACATGCGCAATCACTCAAAGAAGAGTGAAGTCTTCAAATCTTTCTGCAGACACATGTAAATCCTCCATTATTTCTTCCAAAGAAGATATCCTTGACTTGCTTATGGAAGATTTGGAGTGTGATTGAAAATGTTCTGAGAGAAAAAATTTGCACAAAGTGCTTGGACTTCTAGTGTCTTCAGAAGCATAAAGGTCTCTGGGTATGCTTTCATGGATATGTACTGTGGCTCTGATGAGCCTGTCATATAGACTTCCAACTTCAGCCTGCTCTGACATCCACAGATGACAAAAGACAAACAACTTGAAGTCTGCTTCATGGTCAACCATCAAACTTTGAAACTTCAAAGTATATTTTCCTTAGTGTGCATGTATCGGCTCTATTAGTGCCAATAACTTTGATACATATGTAGTGAAAATATCTTGTTCTCATAACTCCAACTAAATAATAACTCTAATAACTCCAACTAAAAAGGGGGATGAGGCACCCCATCACCCATGGAATATCAGACAAAATGTGAAGAAATGTCTCCAACTATAAATTTAGCACATTTTGTTGCAGTTTCTCCCCAAAGGCAGAGACTGCAGAAAAGCTTTTCTTATTAAGGCGGGTCTACACTGCCTGCTCTTTTAGGTGGCAGTTGCACATAGATATGCAAGTTACCTAAAATAACTTGTGTGTCTACGTTTGCCTTCTTCCTGGGCATACTTTGTGCTGGTTCGAAGGGAGGGGTCTCTGAACCAGAGCTCCCCAGTTGCCGGAGTGATGTTGCAGGATTGAACTTCCTGATTGACTGAGTGAGTCTTCACAAACCAGAGCTGTCAATCAGGAAATTCAAACTGAGGGTGCTGAATTTGCAACCATCAGTGAAGGCAGAGCTGTAATACCGGTTTTGGCCACCCATTCTGATCAGACCGTGCCCCTTGCCATTAGCAGCACTTGGAGCTAAGCTGCCCTTTAATAGAGCGGGTCTATTGAGCCGTTCTGCACAGCACAGGGCTTTGTCCTGTTGGCACTGCTGTAGTTACGGCTCTGTGTGAAGACCTGCCCTCAGTCCCTGACCAATGCTGATGTTGCTGTACAAAGAAAATGGGCAAACGAGGCTTCTGAACATTTTAAAACTTCTCAATCCTTAAAATATCTGAACCTGTTCATTCCAGATTCAGCACAGCTGAAGAGCATTCCAAGAAAGTGGAACATTAGTGGCACAAAGATAATTGACATTTCCAGTTCTGTGAGGGGAAGCTGGAATTTTGCAGCAACTATCATACAAAAAAAGACTAAAGTGTAGTCAAACCACTGCAAGTTCTACTACATGGAGTGGAGGCAATGATGGTGGGGAAAGAGGACTCTTTGGAACCCAGCAACTTGAAAACTCACTATACAGGTGCACACAAAGTGCTTACACATACTATTCAAGGGGTAAAGGTGAGGTACCGCTAGGTGAGAGCCATTTGAACCCTTTGACTATAAACCTCACCTGAGGGGGAATGTACTAATCTGTCCTACCCAGCAACGAGGGAGCCAGTTTCCCATGTCTGGCTGTGATGTTTAACCATTTAAGCCCCATCAACTGTTTTGGCCTGAGGAAAGTAAATTGTGCAGGCAGTCTGTATTCTTAACTTCCTTTAAGTTTGCTCTGATATTTATTCTTTAAAAGAGATTGACCAGTCTTTTGGCAGCATTACACAGTGCCACAGGGGAGATTACAGCACTGAGTGCTAAAAATGGTACCCAAATTCTGGGGTTTTCTGGAGTGGACAGAGAACTACAAAGGTAGTGTGCTTAGCTTCTGTGCAGAGGATGCAATTCAGGTCATTCTTGAGCAATGCTGAGTGGTTTGAAAAATAGTTGCATGTAGCACCCTCTGTAGCAGAGAATGACAGCGGGGTAAGAAATAGGTGGGAATGGAAAAAGCTGTTGATTCTTTTGGGAAAGGCTGGACCTCTCTTTGAAAAATTTGAACCTTTCTTAGCTAAAAACAAAAATTACCACACAATTCAAATGAGTTGTTAATTTTGTCTCATTTTACAATGCTGTAATAAGGTTGGCCCTCTCTTTCTTGCTTTGCCTAGGACCTAGAGAGAGTGAATTCATTTCAGATAGGTCACTAGTCAGTAGAGCCATGCAGATATCTACTTAAGATCCACAGGTATCTCCATCCTCAGATGCAGATATCTACAAACCCATTGTTGCAGATTGGAGCACAGATACAGATTCTATTTTTATCTGCCCAGGGTGCGATCGATTGCTGCAGCTGCTGCTATGAGTATGATCCAGGTCAGTAGCACACAGAGGAACAAAGGAAGTGCTTCAGCCAGTCCCAGTACAGCACTGGCTGAGATCTCCCAGCCAGTCAGAGTCTCTCTGACTGTCAGCTAGACAGCCACCTTTTGGTTGGGCTCCCTCAGATACCATGCTGGCCTTTGATTGGTTCATTCCCCACACAGGCATTGCCCACTTTTTCCTTTTTCTTGTTTGCAGTTCACACGCCATGCTGTCAGAGATTTGTCCAAGGAAATCTGACAGCACAGCACGCAAACTGCAAACAAGAAAAAGTGGACAGGGCCCCCATGGGGAATGAGCTAATCAAAGGCAAGCATGCTGACTGAGTCAGCCCAAGCCCAGGTGCAGCACAGATGTGGATGAACATAAAGCCTGGCATGCAGATCACGGACTGGATAGCTACTGACATGGAGCAGATACAGATCGGATACAGATTCACATTTTTGTATCTGTGCAGGGCTCTACCAATCAGACAGTAATAGTTTTCAAATTGCTACTGACCAGACCTGGCCTCAAACCAGCTGTCTAGAGAAGAAGAGCTGTGTAGGCCCGAAACAGGTGGCAACTCATATTACCAGTTATTGAACCTGCTGGGGAAGAAATGAGTTGGTTATACCAGCTCATGCAAGGTTGGTGTCTCAGGAACATACTAAGACATAACTGAACAAGAGTGGCTCTTTGGAGAAGTCAGGATGTGGGCTAAACAGTTTGGAAGCAGTTGTTATGCTTGGAGAGAAGGGTGAGCAGAAATTTGTCATCTTATTGTTAACCTCTATCTTAATCAAACCACAGCACAAATATGGGGAGTTTTAACTGATACACATACACATATGAGCATGTGGATGATGTGTTGGAGAGGAGTCTGGGAAAGGCATCATAACATCAGTCCAACGTATTTCACGGTCTCTGTCAAAATGAATGGATTCCAGCCTTCTTGTACATGATCTCTAATGAGGAGCAACCAACAAGGTATGTGTAGATCCAGACATATTTGTCAGCCTTCGAACTATTTACAGTAAGTACAGTGCCATAGAACCACAGCAACAGAATTAAAGAAAACAAAATGCTGTGCTGTGGTGGGCACTCTGGACACAACAGGAAATTACGATTCTCCACATTCACGCATGCACATGCACATGAGCACTAAACGTCTCCTCCTAATTGGGATTATGATACTTATGAAGCAACCACTGAATGCCTCAAAGCATTCAAAAAAGGTTAAAGCTTCACAACAACTTTGTGAGAAGGTACTCCTTGCTTTTTACAAACTGAACCACATGAGGCCAAGTGACTGGATTATTTTCAGCTGTGCCACAGGGCCTACAATTTAGAATACTCCATGCTGTATAGGGAAAAAACACACAAAATGGAAGCAGCAGTAAGGCAGTCGGATGGATGTTATATTTCAAGTTGCTTTGGGACAGAGAGCATGGAAAGATTCAGAGAGGATGTTGCTACCATTGGAATGAAGGGCTGGGTGCAATGACGAGCTCCAGGATGAAGATCTGAGTACAGAATCCGGCAGTGGTTAAAGTGCAATTTGACGGACCCTGGAACCCTCCCGATCTCTTCGTCCCCTTCATGGATACGTGGGCCCCAGCCCAGGTAGGCATTTTTTAGCTCCACCCCCTCTTTCCACACAAATGAAGCACAACCTCAAATCCATAACATCATCCCAACCTTGTCCACTAGTGCCCACATCAGACTCCTCTTTCCCCATGTCCTCCTCAGCCCCAATCCCCATTACCGAAGCTCCCTGCCCCCAAATCCCCACTCCAGCCCTCCTAATCCCCACACCCCAGCTCCCCTGTCTTCACACCAGCCTCCTACTCCCTCTAGAGCCCCCTTTAGTCCCCTTCTCCCCATTCCCCCCACTCCACTGCCTTCAGTCCCCCAAGCCCTTCCACATCTGCCCGGCTCCCTCCATCCCTCTACCCCACTCCAGCCCCCTAAACTCCTCCATCCCACCCCAGTCCTTCATAGTTCCCTCCATGACTATCCGGTCTCGACCAGCCACTACCCAGTCTCCTTCTCCCCATGCCCCCCTCCACCCTTCCCCAGCCCGGCATCCCAACCCCTTGATCCAGTGACTCCTGCTGCTCCAGACCCCTTCATTCCCACCCCCAGCCTCTGGTTCACTTTCACTCCTTCCCTGGCCCCCCAGCTTCAGGCTGCAAACTAAGTGCTCCCTTAGTGCTGCCTGCTGCACTCTCAAGTCAAAGGACACAAAAAAACTGGACTTGTTTGAGAGGAAAATATATTCAGCTAGGGGCTTGCAGTTGAGAATAGTGAATCAGCAAGCCATTCTTAATCATTATGTGTTCAGTTCCTGAGTGTCCATGGAAAAGTTTGCGTTAGTGGTGCTGCAGGACTCCGGGCCTGAACTCTCTGCAGCGGGCAAATTCAGCATTGGACACAGCGGATGCTGCTACCCAGGCCATGATATCGGGTGTCACGATAAGACAGAGCTCTTGGCCTCAGGTCTACCTCCTGAAGTCCAAATGATGATTCAGGACTTACCTTTTGAAAGACAGAATCTATTCTTGCCTCAGACAAACACTAAATTCCTGACCTTAAAGGACTCCTGGGCTATGCTTAAATTGCTGGGCTTGTATGCTCCAGACTCCCAGAGATGCCTGTTCGGCCCCCAACCAACATCTTGCCTGTATCAGCCCAGGACTGAATTCTCCTGTTCGGGGAAACTGCAATGTCTGTTGGTTGAGTCAGAGATCTTTTGGGCATTCTAAGGGACAACCGTGCGGCCAGCATGGCTCCCAAGAAAAACTGTTGGAGGTACACCTGAGGATGGCATACCATACTCGAGATTGGATCCACTTCTTCCTTTGGGAGACAGATTATCCCAATATTACCTGGTGTGGTCCAATATCACCTTGGACCAATGGGTCCTCCGCATGGTGATGTGGAGGTATTCACTCTAATTCTTGTCTACACCCACCTCCCGCCTGCCCTGTCCTTCCTTCAGGGACCCCTTGACACAGAGGCACAGGCTCTTCTCTCCATGGGAGCAGTTCAGGAGATGCCAAAAAATTAGAGAAGAAAGGGTTTCTACTTCTGTGACTGTAATTCCAAAAGCAAAGGGAAACTTATGACCACTCTTGGACCTTCGGGCTTTAAACAAATTTCTCCACAAAATAAAATTCTTCATTGTCTCCCTAGCTTCTGTCATCCTGTCTCTAGATCCAGGAGACTCGTATGCCACCCTAGATCTAAAAGACACTTCATATTGCCATCCTACTGCACCACAGAAGCTTTCTTCACTTTGTGGTTGGGGAACAACATCTTCAATTCATAGTCCTTCCCTTTGGCCTTGCTGCAGCACCTCGGGTCTTCACAAAGTGCCTGGTAGCCATAGTTGCATTCCTGCAGAGGCAATGAATCCAGGTGTTCCCTATCTAGACAATTGGCTGCTAAGAGGTTGCTCCTATCAAGAGATTTGAGGCCATAGCCAAATAGTCCATCCTGCCATTGCAAAGCTTGGCCTGATGATCAAAGAGGGCAAATCCATGCTGGTTCCCAAACAGCATATAGAATTCATTGGGGCTGTCCTGGAATCAAAGGAAACATGAGCCTCTCTTCCTCAAGCCCAGCTCCTCTCCATGAGGAGCATAATCAGAGACATAAGTGAACATCCCCTGACATTGGTGCAAACTTGTTTGAGGTTGCTGAGCCATGTGGCTTCATGCACATACATGTTGGAGCATAACCACCTGTGTCTGAGGCCCATGTAAGTGTGGTTGCCCACAGTTTACTGCCCATGGAGAGACCCCTTGGATGACCTGTTGTCTGTTCCCCAGCATGTGCAGGAGTGGATGCAGTGGTGGTGTGTCCAGAGCAATGTTTGTGTGGGGCGCCCATTCCAGGATCCCGTGCCTCCAATGTCTTTAGTAACAGCTACCTTGGACTTAGGGTGCGGAACCCATTTGGACAGCCTCAGAACAAAGGCCAGTGGTCCAAGTTGGAAGTTCCCTTGCACATGAGTCTGAAAGAACTTGGAGCAGTTTGCTTAGCTTGCCTAACATTCTGGGACAGGCTGAGAGGCAGAATGATACTGAAGCAGACAGACACCACCATGGCTATGCACTATATAAACAAACAAGGTGGTGGTCAGTCTTCTGCCATGTGTCAGGAAGCCCTCCGTCTGTGGAACTCTGCATTCAACAGTCCATTTGCTTGGTGATGACATACCTAAGATTTCCAGAACATCCTCATGGACAATGTCAGCAGGATAAATGGTCCCTTCAAGCAGATGTTACGAGGACATTTTCCAAAGGTGGAGCTTTTCCCAGATAGACTTGTTTGCATCAGAAACCAGCAAGAAATGTGACCTTTTCTGTTCATTTTGGGTCTCTGGTGGACACATTTCTGATCTCATGGTTGAACCACCTCCATTGTGCATTCCCATCAATGCCTCTAATTCGCAAGGTGCTACTTGAGGTGAAACAGAACAGGGCAAAGTTCATTCTGTTTGCCCTGGAGTGGCCTCATCAACATTGGTTTTCTACATTACTAGACCTGTTGGCCAAGACACCAATCCTGGTGCCATTGTATCTGCAGCTGCTCATGCAGGATCAGGGAGTTATAAGGCACCCCGATCTCCAGAGTCTACACTTCAAGGCATGGTTCCTCAGTTGTTAACCCAAGAGGAAAAACAGTGCTTTCCACAGGTATCGGAGGTCTTGCTCAATAGTTGAAAACCTTCAACCAAGCTCGCTCAGCAAGCAAAATGGAAAAGATTCTCTACTTGGATGGCAGAGAAGGGGGTTCGAGCATATTCAGCACTGGTTCTGCGGTTCTTTGGTTATCTTCTAGGTTTGAAGTAACAAGGTCTGATGGGATCTGGGGTGAGGGTCCACCTGACAGCAATGTTCCCTCTAAGGGGAGAGGGCAGCTGAGCAACTCTGGTTGCTCGCTGTGCTCCCGTCCCCCCCCTGCGGGGCCTGCTGCGCAGCCCCTCCCCCTGCTCCTGACAGCCCCCCCGCTGCTCCCGCTCAGCCCCCCCTCCTGGCAGCCCGCCCGCTGCCGCTCGCCCCCCCCGCTGCTCCTGACAGCCCCCCGCTTGCCCCCCCACTCCCGCTCGGCCCCCCCCCCAACTTACCTTGGGGCTGGACTGGAGCCAGAGGGCCCAGCCATAACTCCTGGGCCAGAGGAGCTCTACAGAGCATGCCCAGATTTTCTGGGCATGCTCCGTTGGAGCTTCTCTGGGCGGGAGTTTTCAAAACTCCCAGCCCCAGAGGAGTTCTGTGGAGGGACTCCGGCTGCCAGCAGTGTGCTGCCGGCAGCTTTCGCTGCGCTGGCGGCTGTGGCGGGCTGCGCTGCAGCGTGCCAGCGCAGCTTAGAGGGAACATTGCCTGACAGCCATTTCAGTGTTTGAAGATGGTTCACCGAAGGGGTCACTGTTTTCAGGTCTCATGATCAAGTATTTCCTCAAAGGGCCTGGATAGGCTGTTCCTGTGCATCCAACCCTCAGCAGCCCAGTGGGACTTGATCTTAGTCCTCTCCAGACTCACTGGTCCTCCATTTGAGCCACTGGTTTCCTGCTCTCTCTCATATTTATCATTGAAGATAGCTTTCTGGTGGTGATTACTTTGGCCAGGAGAGTGTCTGAGCTGTGTACACTTGTGTCAGAATCTCCTTATACACTCTTCTTCAAGGACAAAGTCCATCTCCATCTGCAACTGGCCTTCCTACTTAAAATGGCGTCCCATTTCTGCACCTCTCAAGACATTTTCCTTCTGGTTTTCTACTTGAAACCTCATGCCACAGATAAAGCCTGAAGAGTGTTAGCGTTTTATATAGATTGCACAAAGCCATTTCGGAGATCCTCTCAGCTGGTTGTGGTATTCATGGATAGAATGAAAGGATAGCCTGTATTATTGCAGTGCTTATCATCCTGGGTTACAGCCTGTATCAGGTAGTGTTACCTGCTGGCCCAAGTTCAGCCTCCACAATTGATGGCCTATTCTATGTGGGCCCAAGCCTCCTTGGCAGCATTCCTGGCACATGTTCCCATCACGGACATATGCAAGGCTGCGACATGGTTGTCGGTGCACACTTCCTCTGCCCACTATGCTATTACTCAGCAAGCAAAGGAAAATGCAGCAGTAGGCAGAGTAGTGCTGCATATGGCCAAGCTATAGAATTCCATCTCTTCTCCAGGGTAAGGGCTGGGAATCTCCCAAGTTTGAACTGACATGAGCAGTCACTCAAAGAAGAAGAAATGATTACTTACCTGTAACTAGTGTTCTTTGAGATGTTGCTCATGTACATTCCAATGCCTGCCCTCCTCCCTTCAGCCAGAATTCTGGCAAGAAGGAACTAGAGAAGGAGAGGGTCAGTTGGGTTATATATAGGGGGTTACAGGAAACCCCCAGTGGCCATGGCTGACTCTGCAGGTAGTCTAGGGGAAAATCTTTCTGGCAATCCATGCACGTGACATGCACACACTTGAGTTGGATTGTAAATGAACAACGCATCTCAAAGAACACTGCTTACAGGTAAGTAACCTTTTTTTTTTTTTTTTTGTATGGTGTATGTAATCCAAAGATCTTTTTCCTCCTTCGAGTGGTCCCCGTGGGTGCTCCAATTGTGGTGTCATATCCCATGGCTCCAGAGGTTGGAGTTTTGTAACTGCAGTGATGGTGCAGGCCGCGCACGCACCCAATGGCTGGAAACCGTTGGCATGCTCTGTTGGGCATGTGTGTGGTCGCTGCCCTCCATGTCTTTTCAACTGCTGGTCCAGATGGAGTATTCCTCTTCAGTCTCTGAAACTTTTACTCCTACTTTACTCGCAAATCCTTTTCAACCATATTTTTCGTCAGTTATTTGTTACTTTTAAAATTCTTATTTATCCCTGACTGAAAAAGTATCTCTTATCCATTCGTTTCTCCTCCATTGTTGTTCTCCTCACCACCTTCTTCATTTAAAGAAAAAAAAAGAGAGAAAAGAAGAGGAGGAAGCTTAGAGAGAGAAAAGAATATGAACAAATATCAAGATCTAGCACAGTTAGAATGCAGGGTTCCCTAGGATTCAAACACTGTTCCAGTTGCAGAGATGCCATGCCTGCCTCAGATGGTCATGCCTCATGCGTGTGTTGCCTTGGGGAATCTCACATCCCCTTTAAATGCATGCACTGCAAAAACTTAAGCTCAAGCTCAAAAAGACCAAGAGCTCTGCCTAAAGCATTTTTTACTTGAAAACTCTGAGGCCAGCTTTGGATCTTGGTGAGTAACCAACCATCTCGCCATGCTCCTAGAAGACACTACAGGTCTCCAATCTTCTCTGAATCCATTAGTAAAAAAAGATATCTTAGATCCTTATTGCCTATTGTTCGCACCAAGAAGGCTAAAGGTTCCTCAGGCACTAAAAGATCTGCACGATCAAGGACAATAAATGTCCTGCTAAAGATCTAAGAGACCCTAACAAGGGCTCTTCAAAAATCATCCAAGTGAACAACTGAACCTGTGAGCCACTACTCAAAGACACTAAAGGTGCCAACTACTACCTCTGCACCAAATGGCACACTACCAACAGCGATTCCTAACACCGTTCCTGGGATAGTTCTGCCCCTTCTGTCAACTTTGAGCACAGTGACAGCACCACCGCTTGTGCTGTTACCAATAGCATCTAGACTGTGGTTCCAATGACTTGCAACTACTGGCACTGGCTCCCTTTATTTTGGCACTGACTACAGAACCGCACTGTCAGTCTTGCTCTGAGACTAGTCATGATACCTTTCAGTCTGGTGCGCAAAAAAAAAAAATCCAAACTAAAACATTTGGATCATTCACTGAGATCAGCCTTATCAAAATCACTTTGAGAGCACAGTAAATGTTGCTCACCCTCCTTCATGCCACATTTGGACCACGATTCACAAGGATGCTTGTGTCTCTTCTGAACATTCATCTCCATTCAGACCTATTTTTCCTCAAAGTCTAATACCTCAAGTTGGGAGATCTTTTCCACCATCTTATTTTACATCTTCATGGTACCCTTCACCTCCCCCCATCAGATGCAATGGAACCTGTATCAACCATGCTACAGACATTATCAACCATCACTCCCAGTACTACCTGCTCCTGTTCCACCTTCTCCTTCAATCAGACCATCAACATCTGGCATTTATTCACATACAACATCACATTCCCATATAGACACTGCTTCCAACTTTCTGGGGGACTCACTGGATATTCAGGAGTCGTCTTCATCCCCTGATGATGTGGTAATTCCCTCATCGACTCCCACCTCTGATGACCCTAGGATGTTCAATGAGTTGTTCAAATGCACTGCCCAGGAACTAGAGCATCCCCTGTCATGGAGGCGGCGAAGCAAGGAGTCGTGTGACACTTAGGCTGTGTTCAGATGTGAGTTTTATTTTGAAACAACAGCCGTTGTTTTGAAATAAAATTTCTCATGTCCACATGACGTACCGTTGTTTTGAAACAATGGGACCTGTTGTTTTGAAACCGTTAAACCTAGCAGGAAATTGAAATAGCTGTTGTTTCAAAACGGTTGTTTCAAAACATGTCCGAATGGCCTTATTTCAAAATAACCATTTTGAAATAACAGCCGTTTCAAAAGCAGGCTTTCCCTTATTTCGAATTACCAGACTGTTAATTCAAATTAAATTATTTTGAAATAAGGATTTTATTTCAAAATGAGTTATTTCAAAGTGGGTTATTTCAAAATAACAGTTACCGTGTAGACATACCCTTAGAGACTAACAGATTTATTTATCACATGAGCTTTTGTGAGAGAAAATCCTACTTTCTCAGATGCTTTGAAGAGTGGGAAGTTGCAGAATGAGATGAAAATAAATGCAAGGGAGTGTAAGATCAGGTCATACGGTAGAGGAAATTAAAGAGTCACAGCACAAATTACTAAAGATTCTCCATTTGACTAGTTCATCTAAGATCGTGATACTTATGAACATAGCTCTCATTGAGCCATCGGGAGTAATTTTGTCCACACCAGCTTCAGTACCAACCACTAGCAAAAGGAATGATTGAAAAACACTGTCTCTCCTAAGGACATGGAATTTTTATTCACCCACCGTAACCAAACTCAGTAGTTGTTGAAGCTGCCACCCATAAGGCAAAACGCTCAACACACAGACTGACTTCATATGTTAAGAACTGGAAAAAAATTAGATTTATTGGGTAGAAAGATTTATTCCTCAGCCATTCTAATGCTTAGAATCATGAATGATGAAACTCTTCTCTCCAACTGTGACCATGGAATTTATGACAACGTGTCTCTCTTCAGGTGAAGATCTCCCTGAAAGCAAGAGAGAGCAATATAGCAGTTTAATTACCGAGAGTCAATTAGTCACACACACTTCTTTACAGGCGGCTATGGATACAGCCAATACTGCCACTAGAGTGATTGTCATGTCTGTGGTAATGTGCAGATTTTCCTGGATAAATATTGCTGGTCTTCCCAGGGGCCTCCACTTCAAGGTGGAAGACCTGCCTTTTGATATATATCTCATCTATTTGTGTGAAAGACCAATGAAGTCCACTTGGTGAAAGATTCCAGAACAACATTATGATTTTTGGGAAAGTATACGCCATCATCCAGATGTGTGCAATATAGATTCCAACCACACGATCAGAAATACCCTTTTCAATATCAATATAGCAGTAATAATAAATCATTGGGACAATCACCTCAGCATCAAAGGAATCAACAGTAGCAACAGCAACAGTCTACTTTGTCACAACCAGCCCAAACCAAACCTCAGTTTTGAAGCTCTGCTTGAGGGTTCGAGTTTTCCCCTTACACATGCAGTGACACCTACAATTCAACTAGAGTTCCTTCTCAGGCTGTTCTTCAATAACAATGGACAAATGGGCCTTACAAATAATCAGATGTGATTACACCATCCCTTTTACATCCACTCCTCCTACCCCGTCCTTCTTCAGGTACCCAACTCATGAACAGTTTTTGTTACAAGAGGTACAACACGTTCTGCAGATAGAAGCTATAGAACATGTTGCCAAGTAATACAGGAGGAGTGGTTTCTATTCCCATCATTTGCTAGTACTAAAATAGTCAGTAGGATGGTGACCTATTTTAGACCTAAGACCTCTAAACAGGTATATAAGAAAAGAAAGATTCAAGATGGTAACTCTAAATATGATAATACCATCACTGCAAACAGGATTGGTACTTGCCACATAACCTTCAAGACATCTATTTTTTGAGTCACAATTCATCCTGCACGCACATGGTTCCTCCACTTTACAATAGCAAATCACCATTCCCAATACAAGGTCCTACCATTTGGACTTTCTACAGCCCATAGAGTTTCTTACAATCTCTTGGCAGTGGTCACAGCACATCTCTGCGGACAAGGAGTTGAAATCATCCAAATAAGGGTAGATGACCTTATAAAAGCTCCTACACTCTCCTAGGCAAGGCTTATAACATTTTTCACCATCCAAACCTTTCAATCACTAGGCCTCAGAATAAACATAGGAAGTACGCTTTGGGACCATCTCCGTGTATCCAATTCATAGGAGCTCAGCTGGACTCCATGGACTCCACAGTAGCCAAGGCTGTCCTTCCTCAAGACAGATTCATAGCAATTCAAGATTTAATCACATGTATAGTCACACTATTGAAAGTGCCTGTTCGCAATGTACTTCAACTCCTAGGACACATGGTGGCATCAACATTTGTTGTACCTCATGCTTGCCTGCATATGCGTGCACTTCAAATGTGGCTTGCCACAGTTTACAAACTGAACAGACGCTCCTTCCAGAAACTTCTAGTCATACCTTCAGAAGTAAAAAATACATTACAATGGTGGACATACAAGAAGAACCTTCTAAAAGGCATAGATTTCAACCACATAAACCCCACAATGACTGTTAACACCGATGCATCCCTCATCAGATGACGTGCACATATGAAACATCTTACTACCCAGGGTCCATGGATGGACCTGGAGGGGTCGCGTCACATAAACATACTCAAATGCCACTCAGTACGCAATGCCTGCAGGTTTTTCCTGCCCCACCTAAGAAACAAAACTGAGAATCCTCACAGACAATGTGGCTTGCATGTTCTATGTAAACCATCAGGCTGATGCCAGATCCTGATTTTTATGCATGGAGGCAATCAAATTGTGGATTGGTATATAAAACGCAATATAACTGTCTTAGCATCTTACCTTCCAGGCATACAAAACGCTCCAGCAGGAGCTCTGAGCAGGCATTTTTCCACCGTTCACGAGTGGCAATTGAACAATTTAGTCCTCAAGAATATATTCCAAATCTGGGGAAACCTGAAGATAGTCATTTGCCATGGAACAGAACAGAAAATGTCATAGATATTGTTCCAGAGGAGGTATAGGCAACCACTCGATTGGGGGATGCATTCCAGATAATATGGAACAAGTGTCTGCACTCTGTTTTTCCACCTATTCCTCTCCTCGACAAACTGATTCTCAAAATAACAGATGGCACTGGTAATCCTGATTGCCCCAGATTGGCCAACGCATATGTGGTTCTCAGACCTACTGTACCTATCAATCTGCCTACCAACTGAACTACCAAATCAACACAACCTACTCTATCAGCATCACGCAACATTTTACTCAGGTTCCAAAGGGGCAGCTGTGTTAGTCTAGTAAAGCAAAATAAGCAAGGAGTCTTGTGGCACTTAAAGACTGACAGATTTATTTATCGCATGAGCTTTCATGGGAGAATATCCCACTGATGAAGTGGGATATTCTCCAACGAAAGCTCATGCGATAAATAAGTCTGTTAGTCTTTAAGTGCCACAAAACTCCTTGCTTATTTTACCCAGATGTCCAAAGGCTTCAGCTGAGGGCCTGGATGATAGATGGCTCTCGAGGGATGAACTTCAGTGCTCTCATGAGGTCAAACACATTCTAATTAATAGCAGGAAAAAGTCTACAAGACAGACTTACCTCCACAAGTGGAAGAGATTCTTCTCCTGGTGTGAACATATGTCTGTTGACTGTCGTTCATGTTGCATCCCAATAATCTTGGAATATCTATTGTTTTTTAAAGAATCAGGTCTCTCCATTAGTTTCCTAAAGGTACACCTGCCTGCAATCTCTATTTTCCATAACAAGCAAGACAACAAAACGATATTCTCTCATCCAATGATTAAAAGCTTTCTAATGGGTCTCAATAAGACTTATCCACCTACACAAGACCCTGTCCCGCAATGGGATCCTAATTTAGTTTTGAGAGGCCTCACAAACCAGCCCTTCAAACCACTTACCGCATGTTCTTTTCTACATTTATCTATGAAGGTGACCTCTTTAATCACCATCAGATCAGCCAGGAGAGTTAGTGAGATTGGTGCACTAATGTCAGACCCACTATACATGTTTTTTCATCATGATAAAGTAACCCTATGACCTCACCCAAAGTTCCTACTGTGACGGAGACCCCAGAAAAGCCTCTTGGATCCCTTCTGTCCACAGCCAGTCAGGACTCTGCTATGGTGGAGTCTCCTCCCGTCCAGCACCCAGGTCTCCACCCTCCGTGCAGCCAGCTCCCAACTCAGGGCTCAGAAGGTCCGGTCCTTGCTCTGTCTGGTCTCCCTTGGAGGGGGTTTCCTCCCTCCAGGAGGGTCCCAGCCATCTTAATCAGCAGCGACTCTCAGCCAGTGTGGCAATCAGAGGGTTTATTAGCAAACCAGTTCATACAGCAGCAAGGACAGTTGGTATCGGCCTCATCAGAACAACCAGAAGTGAAACCCCCAGGGGATTAGGGCTACACCCCATGGCAGGGTCCTGTCTCTTGGACCCTCCATTTCCCTCCTACCCTCCTTCCCCCTTGGTCCTTTGACCAAGAACATGGAACCACCTACAAAGATCAATGCCCATTCAACTATATCAGGGTCCACGTCAATGGTGTTCACTGTAGGTGTTCCTCTCCTAGACATTTGCAAGGCCGCCCCATGGTGCTTACCTGAGACTTCTACTTAACACTATGCAATAGAGCAACTATCTTTAAAGGATTCATTCCTAGGTTCCTACGTATTGTCTACTATAAAGCAACCATATGATTTCTGAAGTCCCTCCACCTTGCAACAACTTCCTACATAGTCACAACAAGTGGAGCACCCACAGGAACTACTTGAAGAAGAAGAGGTTACTCACCAGATACAGTAACTGGACTTCTTCGAGACATGTGTCCCTGTGGGTGCTCCATGGCCCACCCACCTCCCCTCTACTTCAAAGTTATCTCTTAACAGGATGACTTTGTGGTGGAGAAAGAATGGAGGGCTGTGGCTGCACATATGCCCAACGGAGTGTGTCAGTGGTATCCAGCTGTTGGGCATATGTGCCGCCTGCACTACTGCTGCAGCTACTAAAGTCTCTGACTCTGGGCACCACAGGACATGACATCACAACTGGAGCACCACAAGGGGACACAAGTTCAGTTACTGCAGCTGGTGAGTAACCTTGTCTTGTCTTTCCATTTTAAATTCAGATTTGGTGGAGAATCTACTTTTTCTTAATGATTCATAGTTTTATCAGAAATGTGTTCTTTGGAAGCTCAGTGGACATTTGTAGTCACTTTTTTTTAAACAGCTTGTATGACCTAGCCTCTTCCTTCCATGTTACCACTGGAGTCATGTTATCGCTCCCTCATTTTCTCTTGCTCTCTAGTCTTCCTTCAGGTTTTTCCTCTTAACCTTAGCATCAGTTTCTATATTGCCTTCTCTCTCTGCTATTCTTTCCCTTCCCGTCTCCAATCAATGTTGTTTTTCTTGTCTCTTTGCATCCCAACCTTATTTTTTTCCTCCCTGCTTTTTGCTACCTTCTTTCCTTTTCTATTTCTCTTGTTCTCCTCTGTACTCTTGCATTGTCCTCTCTCTTCTCTGTTAATTGCTTTCTTTTTCTTGACTGCACAAGACCTCACTGTTTCTGTGATAAACTGGACCTTTCAGAAAGTTCTCTTCTCTGGTGTGTAAGATTTACAGAACCCACTGACTGCACAGAGATGAAGTATATAGTCTGGGCTGAGCCCAAATTTCCAATACCACAATTGACCACCTCCCTGATCTATCAAGGCAACCATCTTTTTTTTCCATCCTTTTTGTTTATAACACGGGGGTTTGACAACGTGTTTTCCACACTGCAATAAATAGTATCAAGATCACACATCTGATATTCAACCTTCTGCTTTTTAGCATAAATACATTATTATAATCCTTAGGTTTTCTCTCTTCCCTCACTCTGCCACACAAAATTCATTCCATTTTTTGTTGGGTTTTTCTTGTGGTCACCAGAACCTGTGGAAATTACATTCTTAATTTGTCAGTGAGTGAAAAGTGCACCATCTTCTGGTAGAGAAATTTTGTAGTCAAAAGAATTAAGTTAGAAAGTGAATTGTGTTTGGTGAATGAGTGACTGGCAATTAATACACGTCTGTTGACTTGCAATCCTATACAGGTGATCCGGAAAGGCTGGCTAACTATCAATAATATTGGCATCATGAAAGGGGGATCCAAGGAATACTGGTTTGTTCTGACTGCAGAGAGCTTGTCCTGGTACAAAGATGATGAGGTAAGGGCATAGTTCTTCTGCAAACATTGGTCACTCTAATATTTATTCAGAGCTTCTAATGTTAAGATTTGAACTTTATTTGTACTGAACTTGCAGATAGTGTGTTTTTAATCTTCTGATCAGATTTAACACTTTCTTAGTAAGTTTCCTTGCTCTTGCAATTCTCAATATTTGTTTTGCTTTCAGGGTTACCGGTCCTTCTGAATTTTCTTTGGTCTTCAGCACTAATTTCTTTTTAAAAAGTCAAGATAAGAGAATATTCTTCTTTGAGCAGTGTCCCCGACTGTTCCACTGTAGGTGTTTGGTTGCTTCCCTGAGCACTGGACTGGAGATTCTTCAGCGGTGCCTGTGGTGGGAGGCACATGCGCTGTGGGGAGCCTGTGACAGTTTCACGCCACTCACGTCTCGGACGTGTCTCCCACCTCCCATCCCTAAGTCCTTCCAAGCGCCTCTGGCAACGGACGGAAAAATCAGCAGGTTGATGTCTAGCCCATTTTCCTCCTTAAAAAAAAAAAAAAAAAAGACAGCAAATACTTCCTCAACACAAGAGAACAGAACAACAAAGAGAAAAAAGGAGAGAGAAAGAGATAAGGACAGGTATGCCAAGTCCTTCAGGGTTTAAATGTTCGACTTTGTGCTGCAGCACTATGACTGCTTCCGATGGACACGACTTGTCCATCAGATGTCTGGGCGAGGGTCACATCCCTCAGAAGTGCCCACACTGCGAAAAGCTTACTTCCTGCATGAGAAAGGATCAGGAGATGAAGCTAAAGCTCCTCCTAATGCAAGGCTCCCACAGACCAGTATCAGAACTCCTCATTTCCCAGTGACTGCTGGGGAGAAGCAAAAAAGACAGTCCTCGGATTCTTCATCAGTGACTTTGAAAAAATCTAAATCCGGCCACTCGGAAAGCAGTACTCACAAGGCTAAAAGACCTTCTGGTACTTTTTCCCCTATGAAGGGAAGCCGCCCTTCCAGCTCTAAAAGAGAGCATGGGCATGATAAAGAATCAAAGAAGCCAGCACTGACGAAACTCACTGTGACAGCCAACTCAGCGTGGACAATGGCACTAATGGCTGTAACAGCTATCCTGTCTGCTTTCACAGTGCCAAGCAATGTCATGCCAAATAATCCCAACCTGGTATTGATTTTCTGCTCACCGGTATTGGCAGCGATCAGCCACAGTGCAGCTCAACAGCTGGCACCTATAAATAACCTGGTGCTGGCTTTCTACACTCCGGCCCTGATGGCACTGAACTATGGTGTGGTTCAACACTTGGCACCAGTAGAAAATACGGTCAAGTACCAGATCCAGGCATTCCATCAGCAGCCTGATGCTCTGCAGGGGGTGTGAAATTCAGAATCAACACTGAAAAAGAAAAAGAAAAAAACTCACCACTGCGGACAGGAGGGGAAGAGCCCTGTAGTGGAATTCCCGATTTCACCCCTTTTTGTTTGGGGTTGACTCTTCTCTGGGCCAGCTTGCTTCCATTACTTCAAGCCTTTCATTGGATTTAGAATATACTAAATCACCAACCCCTGACCCACCACCTGCCCAACAATGCTTCCAAGTGCAGCCTCAGACCCCCAAAACAGGTTACAACTATGCACTGCCTCTGGGCTATATGAATGTACACTTTGCTATGCCCTGGGTGGGCTGGGGTAACTGGACCAATTATGCAGTGCTACATGGTATCGCTTCGACATCTCAGATGCCCATAATTTGGCAACCAAATAATGCAATTATGCTGCAACAGCATAAACCCTGGGCACATGGACCTCGCATAAAGACTTCCAAGCCCAGATTACCAAGCAGTTTGTACAAGATGAAAGCTCTGTACAACAGCTCAAAATTGATGATTCCAAACAACTTCAGGATTTATTCAAATGAGTAGCAGAAAGCATGGACATACAAATGCAGAGCACCTCTACTACACAGCACAGTCTGTATAGAATATTATAATCTTCTATATCTACCAAAATTGCTTTGCCCATGGATGAGGGGATTATGGAACCAGCAAACGCTTTCTGGCAGACACTGGCTTCTGCTACACCCATACGTAAGAAAACTGATATTTCATTGCTTTCAAGGATAACAAATTTTTATTCACACACCCACAACCAAGTTCATTGGTCATTGAAGCTGCCAATCAAAGATCAAGGCAAGCTCATAACAAGTCCACTCTAGCTGATAAAGATGATAAAAAACTAGATCTTTTAGGCAGGAAAGTTTACACCTTTGCATCATTACTTCTAAGAATGGTCAATTATACGGCTATACTATCAAATTGTGATCATGACAACTATACAAAATTGACTGATTTTATTAGCTGTATTCCAGAAGACAAAAAGAACAATTTAATCCCTTAATAAAAGGAGGACAGCTCATCACAAGAACAGTGTTACAAGCATTGCTCGATGTAGTGGACACTGTGGCATGGACAATAGGAACGGTTGTGGTCATGCGAAGATCATCTTGGCTCCACTCTGCTGGTTTGCCAAAGCAGTTACAGACCACAACTGAAGATTTTCCATTTGACAAAAAGAAACTCGTCGGAGAAAAAACAAATGAGATCATGCACAAGTTAAAAGATTCAAGAGTGACACTCCGCACTTTGGGTATCTATTTCCTTTTACATGATGTAGGGAATAATACATACTGCAAATATAATATCAGATACTGCAAGTACTGACAAAACAAGAAATTGAATAACCCTCAACCTACACTGAGGTAACAACAACACCAGAGACGACCTAATCACGCTTCATCCAACAACCAAACATTCGACCCAAAACAGCAATTTTGGAGCTGTGATCAAGCAATCATTGGGCCATCTAAATTCCAAACAGGAAGACACCATCCTTGCCCATTGGTATTTCGAAAACAGGCTGCTTCCCTTTCTCCATCATTGGGAGTCCATCACCTCCAACGAATGTGTACTAGATACCATCAGGGACAAATGTACTATCCCATTTATAGGAACACCTACTACCCACCCCCCCCTTCCTGTCCCTCTTCAGGGATCTATCTCACAAACACTTTGCTCCAACAGGAGATATGAAAGCTTGTATTCAAGGGAGTGATAGAAGAGTTACTGATACAATACGGGGGAAGGGATTCTGTTCCTGGTATTTCCTGACCTAAAAGAAAACCGGGGGTTGCAGGCCAAGCTTAGACTTAAGAGGGCTGAACAAATTTGTCGATACCTGCAGATTCAGGTTGGTCACCTTGTTTGGAACAAGAAGACTGGTTAGCCTCCCTTGACCTCAAGGATGTGTATTTTCACTTAGCAATCCAACCAACTCACAGAAAATATTTGAGATTCATTTTCATGGACAATCACTACCAATATACCATACTGCTCTTTGGACTATGCACAGCACACACGGCTTTCTCCAAGCTAATAGCAGTTGCTACCACTTACCTGAAGAAGACAGGCATCATGATCTTCCCATATCTCAATGACTTTCTTATAAAGGGCTGCTCATTCCATGTAGCACAGCAGGGACGGTGCACACCACACAAACCCTTCCTTCATCTTGGTGTGACAGTAAATTACAAGAAATCCTCACTGAGACCAATGCAAGAAATTCACTTTACAGGAGCCAGGTTGCACACACTGACTGCCAGGGCTTTCCTCCCACAAGAAGGATTTGAAGACATAAACCTGGTATGCATCATTCATTCCATCCCTATGGTTCCTGCCTGTATTTGCGTGCAAATATTAGGACACTGGCAGCTACCATGTTCCTGGTCCATCATGTGAGGCTTCATATGTGTCCTCTGCAGCTATGGTTTTTTAAGAATGTTCAGCCTGCAAAAACATTCTCTTCATCATCTACTCTCCATCCCAAAAGGAAAAAAAGACACTTTAAATTAGTGGACAGATCAGCACAATCTTTTGCAAGGTGTCTCTTTCGTGACCCAAAAACTTTCTCTTGTTATGACCATTGGTGCTTCCATGATAGGATGGGGAGCTCACCTACAAAGCATAACAGCCCAAGGCAGATGATTGACACAAGAGAAGACTCTCCACATAAACCTGCTGGAACTCTGGGCAGTCCAGAATGCGTGCTGCCGTTTCCTGCCCTTCTTGAAAGACAAGACTGTAATCATCCAGACAGACAATCTAGCCTGTATGTATTATGTCAACTGATGGGGAAGCATGGTCCCAGTCTCTTCGTGTAGAAGTGATGAAGCTGTGGGACTGGTGCATCTCAAAGCAGGTACAGATAACGGCCAACATACCCGGGCAGGGGCAACATCACTGCAGATTCCCTGAGCAGAATTTTCCAGCAAACTCACGAATGGAAGATAAAAGACGAGGTCATTCAATGGATAATTGCTCAATGGGGCTATCCCTCAATCGATCTGTTTGCCACGTATGCAAACAGAAAGTGCAAAGCATTCTGCTTGAGAGCAGGGATTGGTCACCAATCCAGAGCGGGCACCTTCCTCCTCACATGGAACTCCCAACTCATGTATGCCTTTTCCCCAATGCTTTTGATTGCCAAGACACTCTTCAAAATTTGCCAGTACAGGGCCAGAGTGATAATGGTAGCACTAGCATGGCCAAGACAGATCTGGTATTCGTACCTCATCCAAATGTCCAGGAAATGACTGATCACCCTCCCCTTGGTACTGGATCTCCTGTCACAAAACAAAGACAAGACCCTACATGATCAATTGGACAGGTTATATCTCACCACCTGGTACCTGGATGGCTCAACAACATAGAATCCCAGTGCTCAGACCCAGTAAAACAAGTCCTCCTGAACAGCAGAAGGCCTGCACCAAGACTGACTTACCTTCAAAAATGGCATACATTCTGCATCTGGTCCATCAAACACATTATAGTCCCAGAAACTGCTGCCATTCCTCAGGTCCTCAACTACTTGCTCCACCTGAAAGAAAAAAACTTTCTGTCAACACTCTGAGTCTACCTGGCAGCATATCCACCTTCCATGTACCAGAGCAAAACTCCTCACTACTCGCACACCCCATATTGAAAAGATTTGTGATTGGTATGCAAAATATGTTTACCTAGGCTCAGCCTCCAGTTCCACAGTGCAACCTTACTGTGGTGCTAACATGCATTACAAGACCCCCATTTGAACCCTTGGCAACTTGCTCCTTACTCCACATGTCGATGAAGGTGGTTTTTCTCATAGCCATTACCTCTGCGAGATGTATTGGTGAGCTAGCTGCTTTAATGGCTCATCCACCTTGTACAGTTTTCTACCCAGATAAGGTTTCCTTATGTTATCATCCCAAATTTCTACCAAAGATTACCTCATCTTTTCATATCAATCAGATGATTGACCTTCCAACTTTTTTCCCAAAGCCACATTCTTCTTCTCAGCAAACCGTCCTACATGCTCTAGATGTCAAGCATGCCTTGGCATTTTCTCGAAAGAACTAAATTATTTTGTAGAACACCAAGACTTTGTGTGTCCACAACAGAACTTTGAAAGGAGAATCCATATCCAAGGAATCCCTGTCCAAATGGGTCTCATCATGCATATGCATGGCCTAAGCTCTGTCCAGGAAGTGTCCACCTGAGAAAATTCAAATGCATTCTACACAATCTATGGCCACTTCTGCAGCATTCCTGCAGAACATTCCAATAATGGATATATGCTGAGCTGCAACCTGGGCCTCATCAGATACATTCGCAAAACATTATGTGATAGAACAACTCTGATGCATCTGTTGGATGAGCAGTGTTAACATCCAAGCAGAATATAAACTCCGAAGCCCCTTGTCCTTTGGAGGGAACTGCTTGATGATCACCTACAGTGGAGCAGTTGGGGACACTGCTCAAAGAAGTCAGTGTTACTTACCCTTGCACAGTAGCCAATGCTCTTTGAGATGCGTGTCCCCTACAAGTTGCACTACCTGCCCTCATCCTCTCTACTTCGGAGTATGCTCTTGATCTATGCAATATTTACTCTGTAGTAGGGAGGGAACTGAGGGATGGAGGGGGGAGATGTGCATGAAACACGAGTGGTGCGAAATTGCCATGGGCTTCTTGAGGCATGCACGCCTTCCCCCACAGCACTGCTGAAGAGTCTCTGGTCTGGTGCTCAGGGAGTGACCAAATATCTACAGTGGAGCATGGCAGTGACATGCATCTCAAAGAACCTTGGCTATTGCATAAGAGTGAGTAAGACTCTAGTAGAATTTTTCTGGTAACCATTAGCTGTTTCACTTGGGTTTAATTATAGCTAGTGTGAATTCAGTCATAAAGTGTCAGGTTTTTATTCCCACCATCATCATTTCATCCTGGAATTTCTTTGCAGACCCTGGAACAGTGCAGGGTTACCAGCTTTATTCTTGTCTGTGGCTTGTTCTTCTGTCAAGCCCAGCCTGGTCACAAATGATGTCCTGCCATCTAGTTGATTGTCAACCTCTAGCATGGATAAACCTTGTTTGTTTGCATTTTTTATTGTTATTCTTATAAGCAATTAAAATTTTGATATATTTTGTAGGACTGTTATGTGCTTTCCCTAATGTTATGAAAAGTCTAAAATGAAGGATGGATACATTCTGAGTTGTGTTAACTTGACTTTTGAACTAGCAGTATTCATGATCAGATAAATATACCTTGCTAAAGAATATTGTTAATATTAATGAATTTGTTGTTAATGAGCCAGCTCTAAAAAAGTACATTCCTATAGTACAATATTCAGGCTCCTCCCTCATTTGAACCTGTTAGATAGCTTTGGATATTGAACTGTTTGTGATCCAGCTTGCTTAGTTGTGATCTTTGGATTGCTAAACTGACCTCAGAAGTAACAGAGATTTTAGAAAAAAAAATTTTGCTTCCATGCTTGTGGCTCTAAGACTACCTAAATATTCAGGTTTACATTGATTTTTAAACTCCCCACCTGTAATACTCTGCAGTAGTCTGTTTCTTAGTTTTCTTTGGGGGGGGCGGGTCGGACCACCCCACAACACACAGCATAGGATTTTTTTGTTCTGCACCTGAATGTCTTCAACTTAAAATTTCTCGGGTTTGTTGAAAATTTTCCATCAACTTTTATTTTCAAGGGAAAACTTGGTTTTAAATTAAATGGAAGGTTTTCAGGGTGTACTTTCTTTGTATGTTGTTTTTTCCCCCCAACTGAAAACTGGAACTTTTCAACCAAAAACTAAAATGTTTTCAAATTTCAGCAGTTTTCAGTTGAAAAGAGTTTGTTTTTTGATGAAAAGTCAGTTTTTGGCAGGAGGGGAAAATATGTCACAAGCCCTGAAAAGTCAATTTCCAACATTTCTTTTCAATTACTAGTGTTGTTCCTACCCTTAATTATTTTGTTTTCTCTTTGTTAATATTGTAGTTCAGGAATCTTGCTTCTAGATACACTGGGCAGAAATCTTACCATGCAGATTCTTTACATACAACATATTGTGCCAGGATCCTGCAACCACAGAGTGTAGTGCTTGCTCCCTCAGGTAGTGAGTTTAGTAATGGTGCTCATGGGAGCCAACTTGTATTTTGGGACAGATTGAAAATATATAGAAGATGAAATAACACTGTAGCTATATAGGAAAAAATGCATTCAGAAGTTGTTAGACCACTTAAGTTGTCTTTGCAGTCTGTTCTCTGGTCTATATTGTTGCATGATTTTGCCAGCCATCAAAGATAGATACTCTAAGTACTTAAAATACCTTGCATATCTCTGACTTTCTGCTTTGACTTCCTGCTTTCTACTTACCATGCTGTCTTCAGTAGCCTAAGCCAGAGAAAAACCCGTTCCCAGCAACTCAGTGCTTCTGCTTTTGTGAGGTTGGTCTTTCAGTGTCGGCTTTCTGATTGGCTGAGCAGGTCTTCACAGACCCACTCAGTCAGTCAGAGAGATCAATCTGACAACGGCATATTTGCTGCCATCAATGAAGACAAGCCCCATGATTCATATTTATTGAAGCTGATGAAACAAAGACTAAGAACATAATCCCCAGTTTTGCTGTATTTTTAAATATCTTCAGTATTGTCTATTTGCAGAGTTATAGCCATCTTGGTTTGTGAGGTGAGTGAAGTAATATCTCTTATTGGACCAGCTTACATTAGTAGAAAAGCTTTAAGCTTCACAGAGAGCTTCCACAGTCACCTAAGGAAGAGCTTGTAACTCTTCAAAGCTTGTCCCTTTTATCTACAGAAGTTGGTCAGATAAAAGATATTACCTCATCTACCTTGACTCATACGTAACATAGTATTCACGTTTTCAGTTGCCTAATGTTTCATGTGAGGTGAATTTAGTTCATTTCGGACTTGCTTATAGAACAAATCTTGTGACTATTTTAGTCATTTAAAATACAGTGAACTTGTTTTTATGAGATAAGTAGAGATATAGTTCTCATGGCCAGTTTTGGTGACCTAGGTTCATATTTAGGAAGGATCTTTCTTGTTAATTCTAACCAAAGGAGTGGACTGGAAGATGGATTTACTGTTTTCTGCAGTTTGTTCTTATGACCTAATCATAATGACATCTGAGAGAAGGGAGTAAAAACTTAATATTCACTGACTTCATTCCACGTTGACAGTGACTGATAATGGATATACTTTTTGTTTTATTCTTTAACAGATAAATGTTTGGATTACTCTGTGGTTCAAGTCTTAATAACAGAATGTTACCTCACTGCTTGTACCCATTGCTATTAGTCTTTCCCATACCATTTTCTTGGAAGATCATTCTTCAGGTGTATGGATAACTTCCTTTAAAAGAAGCATACAAATAGGAAAGGGACACGCTCTTAGGAGGCCACTGTTAAAATCCTATTTCTATATTTTGCTGTGTATTATTTTCTAAGCATTTCTGGTAGCAAGACTGGGAACTTATGGCTGTATTTTTCAAAAAAGTCAATGAATGCAATTAATGGTCTAACTTAAACTGATACAAGCAGGAGCTTCAAATGCTAAATTTTCCATGTTGTATATAACTTGTCCTCTTCTGCTTAGATATGGTAGCATGCACACATCAGATATCATGTACTTTTCTGAAATCCCTATTAGATGCTTGTATGACAGATGAGTTGAGGATGAGCAAGGATAATCTGGAATTTCCTTGCCTTTGATTAAAATTTATAAGAAAGCGTCTTCAGTGTAAACATATAATTCTCATTGATCTCAGTGATTGTTACATTCATGCTTGAAAAGAGGATCATTGCTAATAAATCAGAGGGAAGGAATTGAGAGCCCGAAGGAAACTCATGGGAGGGCAGTTTGTCTTCAAAATATTGCTGGATGATGTTTTGTTTACTTTATTATGGGTGTTTTTGTGAACATGCAAATTAGGAAACAGGCATGGTTTTGTATGGCATTTAAGAAATCTGTTTTAAGAAAAAGAGTGACAGTTAATACTCCAGCCATGTAGAAGTGACTGAAACATTCTATATTACATCATAGGGAAATTCTGTTGTTTTTGACGTGCGGTAACAAATCAGTTTGGTTAATGATGATGGAAAAATTTCTCAATGGAATGCTATCATCTTGCATTATGTATCAGCTTACCTTTTATTCTCATTATACAGTAGGCCTGCCACGTTACTGAAAGGTAGTGCAATGAAATTAATCAGTGTCACTAAGTGCTGTCTCAGGTGCCTTTGAAGTGCTTTAAAGATGATTGGGAATCTTTGAGTCTTATGTCTGTGTTTAGTGGGAAGCTTCAGACTTCCTATAAACATTTTTGGAAGTTTCTGCTGTTGTACTGCATTAATCTAGGCTGCTTACTCAGCCACCACCTGGGAACTTCTGAAAAATACTGTGCTTCCTGCTGCTTTCATGTTTCATGAGAACCGTTAAAACTGAGGATATGACTGTTGTGGTAACTAAAGGTCTGTCTACCTTCTTCACAAGAGTAGGACACATTAGCTCTGGTTTCCTGGCCACATTTGATGTGGGCTTTTGTTTTGCTTCCCTATATTTCCTCCTTTGCTTCAAATAGATTGGTATTGTCACTTTGTGTCCCAACCTGTTGATTATGGTTGCTGGTGCTATTGCGTTCCACTCTAAGGCTGGTGGCCTTCAGCAATGAATGGAATGATTTCAGAATTTATAGATTTGACACGAGTGGGGTCAACACAGATGAGCACTATGAAAGCACATGAAGACTTAACTTCCCCTTGTGCCAGACACTACTGCAGTCTTTGCACATGCTTGAGCTTAGTGATCATGTAGACCTAGTCTATGGCAGTGTTAACCTCTCCAGAGAAGATGGGGAGAAGGCAAGACCATGGTGTCACTCCTTCTTGCCTCACTAGGCAACAGAAATGGCTAGCTGTGGAATGCATTCCATTAAGGGGTGTAACAGTAGATGTGCTCTCCCTGTGTACCAGGGGTGTGATGTGCCTTTTTAAGATACAATGTAATAGTGCAATTCTTCTAATGTAGGCAAGTGCCCACAAGAAAAAATACTGTCCAAGCTTGCATAGTTTAGGATTTGTTCTGGCTTTAAAAGCACCCTGAAAATGTAAGCCTGGTATTGTTATATACTGCTATTTGCAGAAGCTAACTTTTTTGTGCTTTATTTGTTGACTGTGGGCCATATACTAAAGAACTCACAGTAGAATTTATTTTGAAGTAAGTTATGTTGGCAAAGCATGCATTTCCATAAGTGTGGATTGCAAGATTTGTTGTCCCACTTGTGTGGGTAAGCCCATGGCAATTTGTTGCTATGGGTCTTTACTGATCTTATTTTGTTGTTGTGCAAATATGTGTACAGCATTTTCAGTCTTAGTGATTGCTAAATAAGATTCAGAGGATTAATATTTTTTGGTTTATTGCAACACTGACATATATGCTTAAACAAACAAGGAGTCATGTGGCACTTTTAAAGACTAACACATTTCTTTATTGCATGAGCTTTTGTGGGAGAAAATCCCACAGAAGATGAACTATTGACTTTAGTGAAACTACTCACCCATTTAAAGTTAGACATGTTTAGGTTTGGGGTCTTATTGGACACATCAGTGTGAGATTAATGCATTTGTTTAAGTTTTATTAGTACAGTATATCATAGTGTATTCTGGACTATAATTTTAAAAATAGTAAAGTCTTAGTAATACGAGTTAGCACTCAGCTATTATTACTTTATCAAGAAGTGGGAGAGAATGTGAATTTTTGTGTTCAAATTCTAAGGGTTGCGGATCAGTAGAACGAGAATTAGCAAGGTTCTATGTGATGTGATTAGGGAGAGGGGGCAGGAGAGCTGTTCTCCTTTGTTAAACTTAAGCTCTCTATTGCAGATAGAAGGATGAAGCTTAAGTCTCATGTTCAATAGGACGTTGTCAAATCCTGTATTCTTCGTAAACCCCAAATTTCCATCAATTCTAGTGGCAGGGAGCCTTTGGAGTGCAGGGAATACAAAGTGGAACCCTTGGTTGGGACCACTTGAATTTAACTTCCTTTTCCCATTAATTACAAAATCAGGTTTTTTGTTGCCAAATCATATGCTTTCATTTTTTAAGATAAAAGTGCTATCAACAGGAGCAAGTGTGTGTTCATAATTTAACTTACAGTTTAACTACAGTAATAATATAATGTGCATCTTTTGATGGAGCGAAAATGAGTGAGGAAGTAGATTTTGCATTGTATTAGAAGGTAAAAAATCCCCCATAGTAAAGAGGGCAAAATGTTCAAAAATCAAATGGTTTCCTTTTTAATAGCATTTATTAATCAAAGAATAACTTTCTCTTTTTGTAAGACCAACATGTATATAACTTATTTTGCATAGCCTAATAAAATTGAAGGAACCGTTCATGTGCTGTTATCAATGCAAACATGAGAAATATATTTTGTCTTCCCATTTGCAGTGGTGCCACAAAGCAGAGTACAAATAAAATTCATGATTAGTGAGTTAATCAGAACAACTAGGAAAAGAGTACTAGAGAAAGCACAGTAAAAATTTCAGCAGTGGGTTTTATTGTATTTTATAGGCACCGTTCATTTTACTCTGGGCGGGTTTCAATATGCTGACCAAGGTAATAATAAAAAGTACATCAGTTAATTCTTGAACCAGCAGAATTAAATCCAAAAGTGACTCTTTGCTGTAGCTGTAGGTGAAGATGCTATAGTCTGTCAGAGCTGCTCTCTCATTGGCTGGTTGTCATTCAGGCTGGGTTGTCATGTGACTGCCTGTCTGTGCCTGCTGTACAGGTGAGAGGATGTTCTGCACAGCAAGTGTAGACAGGCAGACACATGACAACTCCGTCCAGCCAGCCCCTTGGATCCACGAGGGGGTCCTTTCCTCACCGGCTGATAATTAGTTTGTACCATTCCAGATTTGGGGACTTGGTTGGTGAGGAACACACATAACAGAATTCAACTTTAAGACATTAGGGAGCTGTGGAACAAGTATGACATTTGACTTTATTCAGAAAATATGCATTTGTACATTAGTTATAACTGTGTTGACATGCAAACAGGATGGGATTTCAACAGAATGGTTACACTAAACATTGTAAAAAGAACGATTTAAACCATGGTTTATTTTAAATCCAGTTCATACAAGCGTTTTCCCAGACACCGCACTTGCATAGCACATAGTAATTTAACCAGATGTTTTTACTCTTCTTGGAAACACAGAAATACTGAAGTTCAAGATAAAGGATATGTTTATATAGTACATATTTTCTAGGAACAAATGAATAGTGTAAATTTAAATGCTGAAAACAAAACCAGATCTTTCAGTATAGATGGAAATAACCATCTGTAGGCTGTCCCAATAAAGAATATTCTGTGAGGGGTTGGTGGGTGTGAATTATGTGAGATTTTTGCTCTGGAAAAATCAAAAGGAGCATATTCTACTATTACTTTGTTTAGCATATAATTTTAATTTCATAGTCCTTTCAAAAATGCATACTTTCTATAGGTGAAAATCAAATGAAAGGACAATTTTGGACTGAAAATATAGTCTTTCAGTTAACTGTAGATTATGCTATAAATCAGAATTGGGCAACCACACACCTTTCCCGCTGAAGTATTATATATGTAAAGCACCCAGATACGCTCAGTGAAATTTAAAATTGGCTGAAGATTGGCTGTAAAAGGCCTGAATTTATCAAAGGTCAAAAAAGCGAATATTTTAGTTTTAAAATGTATTATGTATGCATACACATTTTATATAGATCTGCTGTAGTGTTCTGGTGCTACTCACTAGATTTCTGTTAAAAAAAAAAAAAAAAAAAAAAAACCCAAAAACAAAAAAAAAAAAAAAACCCAAAACCAAAAAAAAAAAAAAAAAAATCTGACACATCAACAAATAGATTAATTTGACATATAGCCAAGATCCAAAGGGGTAGCCTTGTTAGCCTAGTTCAGTAAAACAAACAAAGGAGGAGTCCTGGCACTTAAAGACTAACAAATTTATTTTTTGCATGAGCTTTCATGGGAGAAATCACCTTCAAAGCATCTGATGAAGTGGATATTCTCCCATGGAAAGCTCATGTAAAAAATAAACTAGTTAGTCTTTAAGTGCTACAGGACTTGTTTGTTTGTTTGACTTTTAGGAATCACCAGTCTGATTTAAATCAAGCAAGTTTCAGCAAAGTCTGTTTTTTAAAACTAAAAATTACAATTAATAAATAGCCAAGTCTGATATGACATATCACATCTTAAGCTTCTTCCAGTTCTAAGCTAATGTATATTTATTGTGGTAAAATACAATACTTTAGAATAAAGAGTTCCAAGTGAAATTAGAGTAGAATTTTGCCTTCCTGCACTCTGAGTTTTAAAAATAAACTTAAACAATGATAAAATCATAGTGTAGACTAAAGAATTGCTTTCATGGAAAATAGATGATAAATCAGTTTAAGAGCAAGTTAAAGCCTTAATGGTATTTGAACTTTGAATTTTCTATGGAGCACAGTTCTAGTAAGTAAACCCCTTTGCAAGTTATAGTAAAACTATAGTTTCTGTACCTCAAATGTTTCTTTGGTTATTGAAAGATTCAGGTGCTTTAGTATGTAGACTTGGTGCTCAAGATCTCTTACGCTTTGGGAAAAATTAGGTGTTTTGATTTGGTATTAGGCTTTCTTAAAATTCCAAAACAATTGTCCAGTAAAAATAAAACCCACTTGGAATCAATAACACAAGAGGATCAAAACCAAGAATGTGTAGGCCACATTAGTTTAGAATATAGACAAGTGTCTATGAGTAGATATTGAATGGGGGAGGAAGGTGTTATGCGAAGGTGGAAGATGAGTTGATTTGTGTTTTCTAGTTAGTGATTATTGAACATACAGAAGAACGCTTGATCAGCTAAAACAGACTGAGAATTTTTAGTTGATGCAAGTGTGTTTTGCTTTATATTAAGCAGTTCATAGGACGAGCCCGTTATGGTTAATTAATTATATATATTATTAAAGATACACCAGTGGTATGTTTACAAAGACCTTGCACTGAACTGCTAATAATACTTGTAAAAATGGGTCTTGTACAATATACCATAAGGGCTCTGGTCAAATATATGATTCATTGGGCAAATAAAGATTAAGTACATTATGAAAGCGTAGAAATACTTTGAATACTAATAATGAGTGAAGTAAAGAAAATACAGAAACGTATTGTAGGTCTTTATACATATATTAAAATACCATTAATAAGTCTGATCATTATCAAGAGCTACCAAATTCAGAGTTAGTTATAAATTCATTTTGTTGTCTTTTTTGCATACTGTTCACCTTTATCTGGGTGGGTGGCTTTAGATACTTTATACCATGTAGTATAAAATGCAGTACTAAGGCACGCTGGAGTGAATTAAGAAGAGATCCAGCTTTAATTGTGGTATTTCCTGTCTCTTGCAGATTAAAGCCTTAATATTGTTTTAACCTGGAATTTTCTATGCAGCACAGTTCTAGTAAGTAAACTCTTTGCGAGTTATGGTGAAGCTTTGCTCTTGGAGAAGGAAAAGGTGCTGCTCCTAAGAGGGAAGACTCATTAATTTTTTTTTTTAAGACTAGAAATTTAATCCTCTAGGAAAGGTGAATCTCTTTCTTTATTTTGCATTCAGATTAATGTTTGATTTCCCATGCCCATTCTTATCACCTTTTACCATTTAAAATTTAGAGAAGTTTGAAAAATACTAGATTGTTTTCCCTCTTATAATAGTTCTCCCAAAGCAATGATACTTGGGTGGTCTGTAGAAAGGTCTATGTGTGAATGGGGGGGTGGGGGAAGAGGTGATCAAGGGGGAGGAAGTAGTATCTTTTTAGTCTTCCAAAAATACAGGCTCATTAGCCAGAGAGAATGAGCGAGAGAGAACGTATAACATATTGACAAAAGATTGAGCAATATCTGTGACTCTGCCACTGTAAGAAGCTTTTTGCCTTTGGATGCCTTTGTTTGGATTTATATTGCACTTCTATTACTCAAGAAATCACTGCCCTTCAAATCTGCATGGAATTCCCTTTTTGTATAATTAATGGAGTAGTGTTCTAATCAAAGCTTGAAAATATTTCCCTCCCTACCCTTCCTCCATTTAGCTTGTTTGATGTAACAGATAAATTGCTCTTAAAGAACAAAATAACTGATTCATCATACAGTAACGTTCAGCTGTTGGTGCTGAAGTGGTTGTATATTAATTTGTCATTCCTGTTGCACTTTTCCTGTTAAAATTCTACTTTGTTTCTTAAATCAGACAATTCACTTCATGCAACAGATTTGAGTACAGTGGATTCAATAAAATTCTGTTCACAATAAATTTTTCTCATTGAACACTATTTCCCAGTGCTTCATCCTTCAAGCAGAATTGGTACATTAATATACCAATTGACATTGATATTGTGTGTGTGCTTATTTTAAAACTATATTTTATAAACTCATTCCATCAAATAGTCTTTCCCAATAAATTTCAAATCATGTTTGCAATAGGAAAAAGTATGTTTCTTTCCCTCTGACTACCTAAGATCAAGTACTACTTAATGATGTTTCAAGCAAACATGGTTACTCCATTTACAGATTGAAACTGTTCTGCTGTGCTGAATTAGATCTTTCCTTACTCCTTAACAATATACTCTTTTTCTTCCTATCTATTGCTTTGCATAGTGCAATTTCCCTCCCTCTTTCTAAAATTCATGCCAGGCCCCCATCAAACAGCACCCCTTCACCACTGCCACTTTAGGCCATGCAGGCTAAAAATGGAACTGGTGGGGGAGTAAACACTTCCTGAATTCAGAAAGGTCATTTAATGTAAAGATTAATTCAAATAGTAATAAACTAGAGAAGAGAAACACACCATTTCCATACATGATTCATCATTTCTTAATTACAGGAGTCTTTTCAATCTTTTTTTAACTTAACATTTTTAGATTACTTAAATGGTTCTAATTGAATAGATTTTTTTTTCTTGTTTTGTGATTTTTGGTCTGAAATCTCTGCAAAATGACTATAAAGAAGGGAAATAGTTTGCATAGGGCAATTTCTTCCTCTTGGAATTATAACTAGGCAGTCTGTCTTAATGTAAACCAAATAGTCTAAAACCTAAATTTGTTCTTACCATTTATAATCCAAATCATGAAGCTCTGCAGAATTGCCATACATATAACTACTCCCATCTGAGAAGTGAGAACTTAAGAAATATTAACATTTGCAAGAATTAAATTTCTCATCTTTCTTTTCGTATCTCTTCTGATTTTCTCTGTTAGTAACTTCACATTTTAATGTGTTCCTGCTTCACTGACCCTGATTCTAAAATACAACAGTAAAATCCTTCTTGTCAAATTGTAATCTGTTGTTAAAAAAAACTTTCTGTTCTAAAGATGAAATAATTTTTTGTGAAACAAAACCAAAGAAGGTAAATAAAGACATTTTTTTAGTTTAAATAAATAGCTTTGATGGAGCGGTAGGGAAAATGACCGTGAGAATTTTTACTGCATGAGCCATATGATAACTGGTGTAGGGACATTAAAGCTAATATTGCATGATAGCAGCTCTGTTGAAGGGCATTTATTAAGCTGTGAAAGAGCACCAAGAAAAGTAGTAATAATATATATATTTATAAAAAAAAAATCACACAGCATCAAGGTTGCTTAAAGATTCCTACTTACACATTTTGCAAAAAGTAATTATAATGTAATGGATTTATTTATAGTACTTCCATTTGCAGTACGCTTATTCACAATCTTCATATAAATAACGAGTGTCATATAGTAGGGAAGACTATTTTTTTTCCTTTGGAGTTGAAGTAGTTTACTAGCATTAACTATATGAGAGCTGACTCTGAAATTCAGCTAGTATCAAATTGCAGCCCAGACTTTTTGTATTAGTCTCTCCATGGGGATTTCATTCAGCCTCAGGGCTTTTTTTCCCCTACCAGGACAGCTGGAAACTCACCAAAGAAAGCTTCTGCATTGGTTTACAAATTCCATTTTTATCAGTGGGAATTGAGACAAAGTAAGTTACAATTCCGAATGCTAGAAGAAATATCAGTAATGCAAAGTATAGACAAGAAAGCTGCAACCATCTTTTGATGCTGGGCTCTTGTAAACTATGCAAAGGCATGTTTTGTGACATTAAAAGTTACTGAGTTTGTTTTTTTTTCACTTATTGCTTTGCTATCTCATTCTGTTCTGCTCTGGATGATTTTCCTTTCCAGTCACAAGATTTCAACTTTCTAGCTGGCAAAAGCCTGACAATGTCTTGCTATACTTAGCTGTCACTTTTCCTTACTTTCATTAGCATCTGTTGCATATACTTTTAAATATCTCATGAAGTTCGGCTTAATTTCAAACATAAAACTGTTTGTCATGAGTGCCTTTTCTGAATACAGATTTTAGAATGTGTAATATTAATCATCACACATTCTTTGCTATTTTTTTTACCTTTTGAATGCAGAAATATTTTTTAAAAAAATTGTCATTAGAATTACATAGTTCAAAAGAGGCTGTTCAGAATTCATATTTTTATCATTTTTTTTCAGTATTTCTTTGAGTTATAACGTACGTATTCATAGCAGTTGCTACAGCCTACCAAACTTAAATTTCCCTTTTTAGTTTGGGGACAAGTAAGCTTTATTTTTAAGTAAATACATGGCAATGACTGAACTTAGTTATGTTATGTACACCTCTCGATGTAATAGATATAGATATACCTCTCTTTTTCTTGCATACGTTTTAGTAAATCATCAGAGCTCCATCTGTCTTGCGGTGCTGACTGGAAGAATGGGGGAGGGGGAAATCACCTAGGTTCGCCAGGTCATAGGCCAGGTGTTCTTCCAAAGTAGGCCTTACCAGAATGTCTTCCCCGCATTATTCTGAAGTCCTCCTTTCTCACAGTGTCCCTTAGCGTTTCTTATTCCCTAGTGTATAAAACCTGTGAAGAAAAATACTGTATATGAGATCTGAAAGGAGCAGTAAGTGTCTTCTCCTTGGCAATAGCAACTGGCGTCCCCAAAAGTCCATGGCGTTGCTTTCCCTTGCCCAGTCTAACCAATGTGCAGACTACTGTACAACAGCATTGTCCTGAACAGGTAGTCTGAACACTGGGGCGACGGAGCAGGATCTCCGGACGCTTCTGTTTATTTATTTTAAATCCTCTTTTAGTCTTTGGGAAAAACTGCCTTCCTGCCTCAGGGTTCTGCTCAGCTTTCCCTCAAACTCTGCAGCACTCACTGAAACGCACTGAAGTGCTGTGATTTCCAGTCTTGACGTGGCACATTTGCAGCAGACTGGGGATCTGGCAATGAATTTAGGACCAGGAAAAGGGGGAGGGTTGGGCCTGAGAGTCCATATATGGGATGATGTCACCCTAGGGAGGTTTGGGTATGCACCGTGCCGCTGGTGAGACCGCTAGAATTGCCTGCTCTCAGACATGGGTCTGTGTATAAAATGGTACCAGATGTTTTAGTGTAATGTTAAGCAGTCATTTCATCTTCAGGCCAGATTTTTTTCCTCAACTGGGCAGGAAGTGGGCCCCACTATGGAAAAGCTGTAAAAAGTCAAGATGTACAGTTTCCCTGCAGCCAACAGAAAGCAAGTTAATGGAGAAACAAAACTTTCTCTTCTGTAAATGCTGCAAAAACTAATTTGCAAAAAGAATTGCTTTCAAGAAGCTAAAGCAATATTCCAGTGCTTATTCGGATTCTCTTTAATGACTCCAGTTATGCTTTATGTTTTGGTGTTTCAGACTAAGAAAAGGGCAAACAGGTTTTTTTTTTTTTTTTTTTTCCCTTTTTTCTTGGAACTGTCACTGGCATGCAGGCTGCTCTAGACTTGAACAGTAATTATAGCTACTTCCTGAAAGTGAAGCCCCCATGAAAAGTCTGGAGAAATGTTCTTTGTCATAGCCTCTACGTGAGTAATTAGTTCCACATGTGGCCTTCCTATTTCCCTTCAGCTATTTTGGCTGGCTGACTGAATACTTTGCTATAGCCCAAGACTTAAAGAAGCTTTAAAGTTTTCATTTCAAGTATTCATTGTGAAAATAGCTATTTCTGGTGTCATAATAAATTGCTTCTGGTAGATCAGTGCTATTAGGCCTGGCATCGGTGTTTTTTTTTTTTTGCTGGTAACCCTGCTGGTCCTGTTTTTTCTTTTTATGGTACTTGATGGAATTATCCTGATAAAATTTATCTTTGATGTTTACCAGATCTATTGTGGTTTGCCAAATATGACTTTACTGCAGATTTTAAGACCCCCCCCCGAATCTACCCATGTTCTCCTAGAGACTTTCTTTGTTACTGGTGCCTGTTGATTTCAAATGTACTTTTATTTTAGATCATGGACAATGTTGGATAAAAATTAAGATTTGTCTCTAAATTCAGCTAGCAAACTCTTCTTGAATCAGAAGTAGGGAAGATTGTTAAATGCAACCTATATAATTAATGCCACTAATGTTCTTTCTTGCATGCATATCTTGCTGATATAACTCAAATGTGTTAATATTGATCATTTAAGTCAGTATTAGAAGGTATATAGTCACTAACTTCCTAAATAGCTTTTAAAAGAAATTGATTGGTAGATTTAAACATGTACCACAAAATTATAAAATTTTTTTGGGCTGAGTAACTCTATGCAATGAAATATATGCTTCCCTATAGTTGCACAAAACATCAGAAAAGGCTTCTTGGATGATTTCAGTCTCTTTAATACAAATATCGTATGTGGGTACGATAATTTCTTAAGATACCATCGTATCCATAGAGTCAAACAGAGTAGGTAATAGAGTTGTCATTTCAAGGAGAATGATGGATAAACATGGCAGTGTGGATTCTCAGTCTTGGGCCAAAGAAGTGAAATAAGCAATGGATGACCTCGAAGCCAGGGATAATCTGCAATTGAGATTGCACTTCTGGATTTCGCTCATTCAAATGGTTCTTATGTATGATGTGTTCATCCTGTGGTATGATAAGTACCTCAGGCAGATAGATGGAGACACTCCAAAGACAGTCTGTATTTCCAGTTAGCTTAGTTTCCAAAGGAAAAGCAGCAGTTCATTTGTGCTCTGGAGATGAGACTGAACCTGTGTGAAGCAAGAACCTTCGGGGACCAGGCCCTGATTAAAAATTTTAATAAATTTGAAACAGTTTTAACAAATAGGGAGGCAACAACTCACAGATCGTACATCATGAAGTACTGAGAGTGTGGAGCAAGTTTTCTCTTTAGATATTCTGGTTGCCAGAAAAGGAAGACATAAGTGCAGAGAGACTTAGCCAGGGTTGGATCTCTAGATGAGGGCCTGGTGGATCAAATCTTTCTTCTGTGGAGTGACAGTGGAGATTGATTGTTTTGCCAGTCACTAAGACAAGCTTCTGTAATTGATACCAGTAGAAGACAGCATTAGTATGAGATGATTTCTTCATACACAGGCAGAAAGAGGCAGGCTCCTGCATCTTTGATAACAAAGGTCCTCAAGAAGAACAAAAGACAACAGTTTAATGATCCCAGGAAGGGGCTCAGGCAAGTATGGTTCTGAATCGTGCCGTAGACTGGTGACCAGTTCCATCAGACAGAGCCTTGCCATAAGTAAGTAAATGGAATCAGAGCATCTAGCTGCACCCTAGCCTGGAAGTCCTCTTCTAGAAAGTTTGATTCCTGGCAAAATGGAACTCCAGAGGTATGGTGTTTCAGGTTGTTTACCACTGGGATGTTAATGCTCTAAGTAGGAAAACTCTATGGTGTGGTTCAAGCCCCTGTGACCCTTTTTTAAAATGCCTCTTCCTTCCCTCTCCCAAGAACTGTTTATCCGTTTTCTTCATTTATTTACTTTTAAAACTAATTCCATCCATGTTTAATTGGTGACTGTTTTGGTTTACCATGTACAATGAAAGGCAAACTGTTGTCTGTACCCTCATCATCAGATTTACATGGTGCTTGAGGCATTTTAAATTACCCATTTAAAAACCCCTCTGTGTTGTGGGATTTTACTATGTTACTGACAAAGCTGTTAACTCCCTTTTGAGTCACTTGTGATTTAGTTTCTTAAATGGAAGATCACTTTCTTGGTGGGTCATAGCATGAGTGAGCTTATACTATAGTTTCAAGAATTTGCTTGATGGTATGAATTTATCCTGCAATCCTTCCAGAGACTATGACAAACTTTCATTTTCATGACTCTTATCTTCCTAACATATTTTTTGTCTTGCTTGCACTATCATTCCAATGAGATCCTTTTCCACAAGCCTAAAATATTCTCTGATTTTTAACTCGGAGGTAGCTAGGTAGCTTGGGAAGTCCAACCAACTTCTTGTTTCTTTTGATGCTAATACCTAGAGCTGTGTTGTAAGACATTACAGTGGCTAAACCACTGTCTGATATGTTCTCCCTGTTATGAGCTGGCAGGCCTCCACAAGTGCTGTGTTGCTGGTCGCACCATTCAGGGCAGAATAGCTTTGACTGCAAACCTCAGGAATGTTTTCAGTCTTGGATATATTCGCACAGCAATGTCATAGTCTTCTCTCCATGTACAAAGTACTTTAGGTTTATTCAGCCTCTAAGAAGAAAAGTGACTTGAATGAAGTAGCTGAACTACTAATTATAATGTGCATTCCCTCATTAAAGGTAGCCAGTGCATTGGAGAACTGGAAGGTAATAAATATTGAATCTATATTCTTAAAAAGCTCCTATGGATGACTGAGGGATTTACAGACCAGTAAACCTCACATATGTACTTGGTAAACCGGCTGAAATGATCATTAAAAGTAGATTAGCAAAACACATGCAAGATCAGGTTTCTTAATGGAAAATCATGTCTCACTAATTTATTATCTCTTAAAATGTCAGAAGTCAATAATGGATAACTGGGTGACAGTGTTTATTTAGACTTTCCAAAGGCCTTTGGAAAGGTCCCTCTCAGGGATACTAATGAAACTAAGTAGTCATGGGGTGAAAGGCAAAATATTTTAATGGACAAAAGGCTAACTGAAGAGACGGGGGGAAAAAGTAGGAGCAAATGGTCAACTTTAATTATGCTGACAGGTGAACAGCAGAGTGCCTCAAGGTTCTGTATGAAGCCAGAGTTGAACACATTCATGATCTAGAAAAGGGAAAGAGGAGCAAAGTGTCAAAATTTGCACGTGATACAAAGTTACTTAAGTTAGTCAAGCCCACGAGGAAGAACATAAGGATCGTCAGAGTGCTAACTAAACTAAGTGAATGGGCAACATGATGGCAAATGAATCTTGTTAAATTTTCAAATAATATATGTGAGAGGGTAAAAATTAAACAACTTGAACCTTACCAAATTCTAAAATAACAGTGTCAACTCAGAAAGGGACCTGGGCATCATTTATAAATCAGTGGCTCACTTTAATCTGCAGTATTATGGGCAATAGTGGCCCCTTAATGCTTCAGAACAGTGTTCTTTGATTATTCATATCTGCTTCCTAAAGGGTTTCTTTCATCTTTCTGTGAAGCAACTGTGACTGCTCACTGTCAGACACTGAACATGAGACTAGACTGCCCATAAGTTGGATCTGGTCTGGCAATTCTTATGTTCTTGGGGCCTGATCTATACTTACTGTAAAATTCAACAGTGGCTCACAGGAGATATGCAAGCTACATAGAACAGACTAGCTTGTGTATCTCCCATTGACTTCCTAAATTCTAATTAGTCCAGGATCTTGACTACATTGTGTGGACGGGAAATGCCATCCTGTTGACGCAACATTAATCTTTTTCTGGGAATGGATTTATTCAGTTGACTTGTGGATCGATTGAGCAGGTCTCTCCGCTGAGTCAGTCCTGAAGGATGGATCCAGTGATGCTGAATTTGCTGCCATAAGCGAAGACACACTCTGCGACTCCTACTTCACTCTGACCTGCCAAGACTTTGTAAATATGAGTGCCCAAACTCCCATGATCCATTATTACTCTTTGACTGCTGCATTTTATGGGAAATCCAAAATTTTGAGTAATAGGAGTCATTTATTATGAGACCACATTCTGGAGGCATTTCTTTTTTTCCCACCCTTAGGCTGTGGGAGGTACCTAATCCACTGATATCACTGAATAATGTGAGACTTGTGACAAAATCCTGCAATTTTGGCAATACTGTTTGAGCAATGTAGATTTTAGTTAAAAATTGCCTCTTCTGAGGACTCCTGTGTTAAAGCTGTGCAACTGAACACACTTAGTGTCTATACCGTAAAATGGAAGAGGACACTTAAAAATGTAGCATTTATGCAAGATTCAGGTGAAAATCAAATATGAGTATGTCTGAACAATCCAGCCTCAAGAGGTTTATCTTTAATAAGACTTCATGCCTTTAACATTGCTCCATATACTCCGAGTAACAATCCAACCAGTCGCCCCTCTATTGTTTTGATCCTGTAAGCAGCACAAGTGACTAGCAGGCATGTTAACCTATAAAAACTGCCTCCTAATCCCACTTCTTCCCTTCTCTCATTTTCTGGCACTTGGAATGCTTACTCATTCCCTGTGAGATACGTTCCACTTTTCTTCAGTTTCTGTCTCATGTTCATTATTGCCTCATGTATGCCACTCACTCCTTCACTGTCCATCTTTCCCTCCCACACCCAGCTCTTCTGCTCTCTGTTTCACACATTCTCCCCCCTCACTTTCAATGCAGGCATAAGAGAAATGCACATGCACAGAGTGAGGAAGAGTGAGTGAGGTAGTCAGGGAGACAGTGTTCTCTTATCTCCCTGTCATGCTTTTACCTTGCAGTCTTCATGGAGATGTGGGGTGCCTTGGGGTCCCCTTTATTCTGCCAAGGAAGTACCACTGCTGCTGGTGGGGGAGGGGGAGTTTGCAGGACTCCCTCCTTGCTAGTGGAGGGATTTTTTTCAGTGCTCCTTGCTGCACAGTGCCTACAAAAGAAGGGGTGCAGCTGTGTATGTGACCAGTTGTGGGGAACCTTGCTTCTGGCCAATTTTTATCCCTCGCTTCCTTAAAAACCAGCCAAGCCTATTCATTTAAGCATTCTGACTATTGTGCTCATGCATCATTTTGTTTTCTGTATTACTGGGTACTCTGTTGTCTCTTTAGCCACTTGTTGAGATTTATACATGTATGTTTGTGAATGCCTGAGCAATGTATGGCTATAACTAGGAATTGGCATCCACACATGGAAGGTTAGGGTGCCACCTGGCCTTGTGCTTACTGGGTATTTGCATGTTTAAAGTGGTCAGTGCCAGTGTGTGTAACTGTGTACACCTAACCCTGAAAATCTGGTATGCTGCATTTCCATTATAAATCTCTGTACAAAGCTGTCGGTTACCTAGCACAGTTCACCCACTGGGCTTTATTTATAGCACTTTCTGAATGTGGCTTTAATAATTGACTGGAGCGTGTTATTTGCCATGGCTTGTTTTGTTGCTATCAAAATAAACCTTATTTACTTGTTTTTGTTGTAGCTGTATCAGCTGGAGGCTTCCTGTCTAGCTGCCTGTCACATCATTCTGCAGTGAAAAAGCAGGATATGGTATAGTTTTGATGTTTCCTTAGTTGCTGCTTACTCAGACCCAGTACCCAATTAGTGGAGATGCCAAATTTGCTGACTGAAGTTAATTTTCGGAGTACAACAGTAGAACATTAAGTGCCCTACATTAGCATTGTTTTTCATTTTGTATGTTATTGCAGCAGTCTTTGCTTTAGCCCTAAAATAAGTTAGTGTTAAAACTTTAGAGCTCTTTATAAAACCCAGATGTCATGCAGCTGAATCAGGCATTCTCCTCCCCTTCAGATTCAAATGATTCACTCCACTTACCACATCACTGAAAGATCATTGTTACTCTAATAGAAGATGTCACCTCTGCCACACAAGTGATGTAGTATTCAGTAAGGCAAAATAATTCACCAGTAAAAGGAAATGGACCATTTCAGTGAGTATACTGGGATGACATTTATCTGCTAGGTAGAGCAAGATTAAATAATGGAGAAATCTGTAGTATATTTTCTCATTCCAGTCTAGAAGATGTTTGTAAAAAGTTAGAATTTCACTGGGCGGCAAGACGAGTGCATAGTTTTATAGAAGTTTCTAGTTAAGAATCTTCTGAGAAATATTTATTTTTATTTGGGTTTATGCTGGCTTTGTCTAATTAGAAATCAAACCCCACAGGATCATATCTTTTATGAACGTTCTTCTGCCCAACTGAGAAAGACATTGTTGTTGCTTTGGGTCTTGTCTGGCAAAATTTTGCATTGCAGCTATTTTTGTGTTTCAGTAACATAATACTCACTGGGGGCAGTTCTTGGAGATTGTTGGCTCTCAAGAATACCAGTCACGTGGGAGCAAATACATGATTTATTACTCAAACACATTTTCAGTAGTAATGCCTGAAGATCTTTGAAACAGGGGAAGACTGGAAGGGGTTGCTAACAAACTGATGTTAACTCTAATACCAGTTCAAGAAGGTGATCAGATAATGCAGTCATTATGAACTGCTCAAAACAAAACACCCCTGCCCTTAGTATGCTGAGGTGTTTTTTTTTCCAAGTGAATTCTGTTATTGAGTCCACTGGGTCAAGATTATGCAATATTGCTTAAAACTACTAAAATTCTGCAATCCATTTTCTCTTGTTTCTGTTGCCTTTGGTAGTACTGCTTTATATGAAATGTCTGCTCACTCTCATCAAAAAACTACTGCATGGACTGTCATTTTTCATTACTGTCCTACTTCTGATATAAACCTAACAGCGCATCAGTTTCTGAAATTTGGAGTCAGTCTACACTTCCTTTCCTGAGACTGTGTACTGAAATTCTTTTTTTGCAGAGAAAGATGCATATTTGAGGAACAGTAATTATCAGAGAGCTTCGGTGAAGCAGTATGCCTACAACTCCATGCAGCACCTTGGAATGTCACTTCTTTCTGGAGACATGGGGCAGTTTGTTTTAAAGCTGTGATTTTTGCAGGTTGATAAGTGAGCGATACATAGGATAGACTCGATTAACATATTAGACTAGGAATTGGGAAGATTCAGTTCCTGGTCTTCCACAGGCTTCTGAGTGACTTTGGTGCGGCATTTACGATGAAATTTCAGATGTGAGTGCCTGAAGTTAGTCCTCTAAGTCTGTGTTAAGCACCTAAATGAGTGGTGTGATTTTTAGCAATATTAAGCAGCTGAGTTCTTTGGAGTGAGTTTTGTATTGAGGGATCTGATCAAACACTGGAATCTTGACTGTGCCATGCCATGCTTGTGCTACCACAAAACAAACAAGTGAAAGTGCATTGGCCATTGGTCCAATAAAGCACTGGTTTTCAAACTTTTTCTTGGGACCCAGTTGAAAAAAAACCATTTATGCCTGTGACCTAATAATTACGTCTTTGAGCAATGCATTCCAGTCTTCTGGCGGTGGCTACAGAGGATGCCGTGACCCAGTACCTGAGGGTCTGCCTCCCAGTACTGGGTCCTGACCCTAAGTTTGAAAACCACTGCAAGAAAGCATGTTGCAAAGGGGCAGCCATGTTAGTCTAGTAAAGCAAAAAAAGCAAGGAGTCTTGTGGTACTTAAAGACTAACAGATTTATTTATTGCATGAGCTTTCATGGGATATCTGACAAAGTGGGATTTTCTCCCATGAAAGCTCATGCGATAAATCTGTTAGTCTTTAAGTGCCACAAGACTCCTTGCTTTTTTTT